>JAUYWV010001122.1:0-26331 GCA_032274565.1 Nematoplana nigrocapitula
CCTTCTCCATAGAATGGGCAAGGGGGGGGGGAATCGGACTTACCACTCCGATGAAGGCAAGAAGAGTGGAGTGCCCGTAATTGCAGCGAAGGCGCGAAAGCTCGCAACGTGAAGAACGTGGAAAAAGAAGTTCACCAGAGGAAGGGTGGTTTGGTTTGGTTACCCGGTCCCTTCTGAAGGATGGGAGGGCCGCCACAGGGCCGCCGAGACCCAGCAACCGGGCAACTCCCCGTGGCCGCCTCCAAAGGTCGAGAAGGCTCACCGTCTCACCGAAGATGGCAAGGCAGACTGAAGATGAGGGACAAGATAGAAGAATTAAGGTGAGAAAGAACCTACTGGCCTTCACCGCAGGAAGGGCAAGTGAGGTAATCGGTCAGGCTGATCCGATGGAGGTAAGAGGCAAGGAGGGTGGAGTGCACGTTGCAGCGAAGACGCGAAAGTTCGCAACGGGTCGCAATTTAACCAGAAGGCCCAACAATTACAGAACACCACACATATGACCAAGCCTTACCAAGAGGTGAGAGTTAGACTCTGCAGATATTTATGAACCCACTCGCAATCACAATCTTTATTAGTTGTTATAACTACTGCATTGCAATAAAAGATGTCATAACAGCGAAAAGGACTGCCAAAGAGCACCTGCAAAAACATCATGTGCTACAATTGTTGGTATCCGTGAATAACCAAAGGCCTCTTGGTGTGGCCGAGTCTCTATAGCTCAGATTAATCTCTTCCTATTTGACCAATATAGAATTGGCACAATTTATACGGTAAACTTCCGTTGAAGTAGATTGCCTGGGCATATCAAAAAGCAAGTAAGATTTTTATTTATTGGGATAGTTAAAAACAAGTTCGGATTTATAAAAACGAGAAAGCGTGTTAAAAGAGGAGTCATTAAGAGAAGAATACTCAAGGGACACATAATCTGTTTTTTGAAGGAACAGCTGGAGAATCGAGTAAAGTTTTGTAATAGCAACGGTGGGCCTATAAAAAGCTTTGTTTAAAATCGAGTGGGTGTAGGCTAGTTTAAGAAAAGATCTTTTAATGTAAAACATTTTATCATCCAAATGTTCAGAATCGACTACAAATTTTAGGGCACGAAGAAATAAACCCTTCGCTACGTTGATTTTTGTTAAAACAGAATGAAAAGAAAAAATGAAGATAGTAATTGGAATATATAGATAGATTTTCCAAAAGAAATTGAGACCTTAGGATGATTTGCAAATCAGGACATCAAGAATAATGGATGGAGTTATCGCATTCCCATTCAAACGTGAATTTAAGAGTGACGTGCAAAGAATTGACATAAGTAAGAAAAGTGTTTACTGTAGGTTAAGATTATTGTCAACAATTGCAACCATATCATCAACATAGCGCAGCCATAAGCGGGGTAAAAAGCCAGAAAAAGCAGGAATAAAATCAATCACGTCTTCATGTTCAATGAATAGAGTAATACATAAAATGGAAAAATAGGGTTACCCATATAAAACCAGAAAATCTGTTTATAAAAGTAGAGTTAATGAATCGGCATTAAAAAAACTATTACACCAAACAAGACGAATAAGATCGAAAAACAATCAGTGCTTATCGGGATTTAAATTAGAAAAGTTGTAACAAAAAATCGATGGAGTGGGATCAAGAGGGATATTCGTAAAAACAAAAACGGCATCAAAAGGAATGAATTTCACTTTCAATTCCACTTTTAAATTTATAAGTTTTCCAAAAGGTCTGAGCTCTGTTTAACGCGAGGAGTAGAGAAATGCCCAGAGCGGATAGAGAGAACATAGGCAAGGCGTTTCAAAAGATTGTATATGGATACCGTTTTTTTATTTGGATTCGAACATTGTTCATCGCTTGCTCAGAATGATTCCTGTTCGGCAACGTGATCAGATGCTTTCAGGTTCACTTTTTCGTTACAAGTTTGTTCAATGAGAGCCAAATATAAGTGTACTGTATTTGAATAGATCAATGAAATCCTTACATTGCCGAAAAAATTCTTTACTTCTTTAATGAGTTTATCCGCTAAATTATATACCGTAAGTTTGTTTCTGAGTTTCTTAGGCATATATCATTCCGGATAAAAAATAAAGATTAGCTACGCGTTCTTGTTTTTTATCCGGAAGCTTATTTTTATGCCATATAAGAGAGGTCCTACTTCTAGTAGTATACAATTTTGCAATTATATTCATCGTTGGTTGAAAAAACTTGAAAATTGTCCGGTAGTAAAGGGTGATCAAAATAGACTGCCAACATAATGGTGAATGTTGTATGCGTGTGACTGAACACTGCTCTCTGCATGGCCTGCCCGGTGTGGTTGCTATTCACGTGACATTCGCAGTGCCTCTAAATGAAAAATATAAATTATGAGGCACAGTTACTTTTTGATCACTCTGTATTTGTGCTTTGTTGCAGCATTTCAGTAGTAGGCGTTGGCTACGCTCCGGACGACGAGCCCCTGCCCTTCGCTCCAACTTTCCTTCTTGAGGTAAGGAAATTTCCAATAGCGTTATATTTGGAAAGCACATATATCGAGAAATACTTTCTTCGTGGCCAAAATGGTATTTAAGGTTGCACTCATTAGTGAAATTTAGTTGAACAAAAGTTTGAAACTTTACTAAATAATTCACAAGCGACGAGAAGCCAGCATATAGAATTTGGGAAACTTAAGAGTATTTCTTTATGTTATAAAGCCTTGTTTGACCCGAAAATCAGAAGGCGAGTAGTAAGATGAATATAACATGTATGGAAATAGATCGTGCACCACAGAAATGAGTATCGGTTGAGTGCGCGTTGTTGTCCCATCAAACATGCTCTTATATTATGTAAGGGGTGAGAATGAACATTTGTACTTTTCAGTCGTAAATTAATGCCTAATCCGCATTCATTAATTTTCGATGACTTTTTCAAACACTATAGGGGTACCCAGAAAAAATTGCCGTTTTTACACTAATTCTGTTGTTATTTAAAAATCTATATATCTGGATTGATAAAATCTAGAGAAATACCTTTTTTATCATTAAATGAAGCGACACTATAGGCTTGCTAATAATATATAACTTATGTCTGTAACTCTTATAGATCCAAAAATATTGAGTTTTAAATATCAACAGAATTTGTGTAAAAACGGCATTTTTTACTAGGTAGGCTACCCCTATACATCGTCCTTCAATTTTCAGAAATGCTCACGAAAACTGTTCAAAAGTCTTTTTGTAATTTCTTATTGTTGTGAGCTATATTGTCTAACAGCACTCTCATGTGTTAGTTTGTAAGCCAGACGTAATCAAATTTTAGCGAGTCAGAGAATACATGCGAGTGACTGAGTGAGTATGTGAGTGAGCGTGGAAATGCGAAACTGGGTGCTGGTGAGTGATTGAGTGAAAAAGAGAGTGAGTCACTGAGTGGATAAAGAGTATCACTCTTTAATGGATTGTGATTGAAGAAGACTGATATAGCAGAACTTTTGATAAAGAATATCATACAAAATTGTACGACTTCTTGCTGGGTCAGTCTATTCAGAAGCAGTACGACGGGCGGATACAAAAAACGAAGAGAAGGCTTCATCATTTGTTTGATTTCCCTCGACAAACCCAAAATTTTCTCTTTTTAAGGTGGTGGGTGGGGGGGGGGGGTGTTAGGCTGTAGCTTATGGAAGCAACACGCCAATCTCTACGGCTACAGGGGAACTGTGTGATCGATAATTTTCTTTTTCCGTTCCGCCCGGCATCGTTTGAGGCCAAACAACGGCAGGCAGACTCAAAATCGGCGCGCGCGGACGGACTTCACCTAAAGCCAACAGAGCTCAACTCAGGGAATATTCTCCCTCTCTGTCTCCCCAACCAAATATGTTTGGTCGGGTCTTCGGAATCGCGACGAAGTTCCCCGCTAATACAGTAATTGTCAGCGCGCCAAAATGCGATCCTGCGTACATTGTGTATCCATGATGTGTGTCGGTTTATTGACCCTAGCTGGTTTGCTGATCACGCAGCTCAACTGAGGACGACTGGCTACTATGAAATACGCTTTGTGTGTGTGTGCAAGTAGCACCACAAACAGGACAACCTAACGCAAGGGAACGACATCTATTATAGCGTCAACTGTAAACAACCAGCGGCGTCAAGGATAGTCGATAGATCCCTCTTCCTCTCGAAGCGGACTCTTCTGCCGCGCGTCTCTCCCTCCCTTTCCCATCCCAAGTTCAGCTTGTCCTCCATTAGCGGGTGTGAAATAATAGTTTGGGATAAATCGTCATCAGCGTGCCAGCGTCCCCGCGGACTCCAAGTGGTGGAAAACCCAAGCGATGAGGAGGCCGAGTTGTTTCGGAACCGTGAAGAAAGAGAAAAAACAAGGGGGGTTGAAGACAGTCTAACAAACTCGATAAAGTCAGTCAGTCCGTCTGACAATTGCTAAATGCAAACAACGGCAAGGAAGAATCGGGTCACACTCGTCTGTGGTGTTTGTGAGTTATACTTTATTACACAGCTGATGTGCATTGATTCTCCTCATCGCGGCTTCTACCTGCACTGTGCACAACGTCACATTCAACTACATACGTCGGTACCGTGGGAAATTTTTCAATTGGAACCAACAACAGCAAGTTGTACAGTGTGTCTGCGCGGTGTGTGCGTGTTGTGCACACGCCTGTCCACCTTGTCCAGCACCCTCACTGGCCCTAATTAGTGTTGAAAAACTCTGTGAAATCCAGTACCTACAGTAGTGATGCTGTGCTGACTTCGTTTGCAACGCCATCGCTAAATTATATAGAAAGGGTCGGTGCCCACATCCGCGGTGCAGTATCCCAGTTTATCGTAGCATCTCGTATTTTTCTCCTGTTAACTTCATCGTCCACCGATTTGTCCAGACCTCTGCTCATCCGCGTTCGTTCGTTTGTTCGTCCATCTTGGCAATAGGAAAACGCAACAGTTGTAGCCATTCATCGGAATTAGTACAATTTCCTTCGAAGAAGAAGAAATGAATTCAATTCACTGGGTCGCAAAAACACGACCTTCCGTGACAATCGGAGATCAGATCGCGCCACCACCGGGATTTCTCCAATCCGCCAACAGGTTTGTATTGCGTAATATAGCTTTCTCTGACTAAGTCAGATAGATATCGGACCGTCAGCAGATGTAACTACAGTAGATAGGATACATTTTGTTTAACTATGGCCCCAATTTGTCCGATTTCATTGTTACAGATTATCTTTTATTCTATTATTTTTTATTTTCTTATAGAAATCTACAAATATTGATTAATTCAATTTCTCCATAGCTGGTTAGGCTATAGGAGCACCCAGCTTTGCACCCACCTTCTTGACAGCTTTTCGCCAACAATCCCTATCTGCTGCAAGGTGACAAATTTTCTGTCCATTCCTTGGCATCATCCTCCCACATTCGCATCGGTCTGCCTTGGGAGCGCTCGCCTTCGCTTTTTACCTGCACCATTCCGTCTTGCATGATCTGATGTCCAAAATATGACAATTTCCTTTTCATGACTGATTCCATTAGTCTTTCCGGTTGTTTTCCAGCACACTCCGCTTTGATCATCTCCAGTACTTGGTCATTAGACCTTTTCTCTCTCTATGAAATACCAAGCAGCCTATGGTAGCACTTCACTTCGAAAGCTGCTACCCTCTTTCTGACTTTGTTGTTAATAATCCAGCTTTCACATACATATAATTTAGGATACTGTTTACCAATGCAGTCATCAGCTCGATCTTTGTCTCCGGCTTCCATTTTGCTTGCTTTCTAGATGTTATCCAATTTGACTATTGCACTCGTTGCTCCTACCATGCGCTTCACCTCGAGATAGCCAGATACATTTGCTATGCTGATAGCGACTCCCAGATATTTTAATTCTTTAAGATGTTCCAGATGTTGTCCAATTTGACTATTGCACTCGTTGCTCCTACCATGCGCTTCACTTCGAGATCGCCAGATACATTTGCTATGCTGATAGCGACTCCTAGATATTTGAATTCTTTAAGATGTTCCAGCTGTTGACCATCGATTTCAACGATTGCATTATCAGTGTTACCCTTCCAGTTACTATAATCTTACTTTTTTCCTGTACAAAGCTCCTGCTTGTTTTTTACTAGTCTTTCGGTTATTTCAGCTAACACTTGAGCACTGTCTGCAGAAGGTTGATATCGTTGGTAACCCTCAAGTTGTTTATTATGGTTAGGCCCCGACACTAAGATGCCTTCTAGTTCACTATAGTTCTCCAATGCATCCATCATGATTCTTTCAATAAATAGATTAAAAAGACTGGGAGAAAGAATGCATCCTTGTCTGACGCCAACTGTTGCTTTAAACCACTCACTATAGGTGTTTCCTATTAATACGGTGTATTAAAGCCTTTGTATTAGCTAGCATAGACCTGGTTTTATTCAGAGTATGCCAGACTCGGTCGAACACTTTTCTAAAATCGATAAAATTGTGAAAAACCAATTCTTTGGTGATAACGATATTTTCAGATATAATGCCAATATTTGTGATTAGCTGAACTGTGCGTCTGTCACTTTTGTGTTTCACTATTTATAATTGCAGTACTGTCAGTAGCACTTTGCTCGCGTGACTAATCTTAATGTTTTATAAAGGTATTTTGTTCATCCCATCATGTTCTACAAAGCCAAATCAACCAATCAGATTCAATTATTTTTCTTGGTGTCATTAAAAGTCTATCTGTTGTATATGGCACGCTTGTCCCATATCTACAGTACAGTAGTTACTGTATGTGCATGATTGACCATATTTAGCCTTTCAAATTGGCACGATTAACTTTAATAGTGGCATAATATCATTGAATTTCAATTGACATTGTTTACTTCCTTGTGCATTTGGCAGTGAATGTGGATTGGGGCGAGACATGCAATTTATAATGATGTTAAACGTGTGTGCTATCTCGGAATGTAATCGGATCAATATCAATTGCAATAAGCAAGGGTGCAATTCAATTGCTGTCTCCATTTCTATAAAAGCAGTGTTTTCTTTTTTGAAAGAAACAATCCAGGGGAAAATATTTTTTGAAGTTTTTTTTATATTACGTACAAACATAAATATATACGATTAATTATATGAATATTATTATAAGGTTTATTATTAAATTGTTTGAGTTTGGCCGATTGGCCAATTTGAATGTGAATTGGAATGAATAGGTAAATGCTACGTAACGTCACCATTAGTAACAATGTATATTTTTTACCGGCGGAATAATCATACTATATACTGTACATAGGGTGTTACGTAAAATACGGCCGTTTGAAACTTGTAAAAATCGAATCTCCTATACTCTATGGCTTTGATAAACAACTACAGTACCCTATACACCATAGTAATCTATTACTAATTTCAAATTTGCAAAAACGTATTAAACTATTATAATTTATATCGTCAAATTTAATATTCATTCTGATTTCTTGTCTGATAATGGACATTTCAAAAACGAGATCTATGAAATTTTACTTATTGAAACTCTTCTTAGAAACAATTTACCAGCAGCAGAAAAGTAATTGTCGAACCATAAGGCAATGCTTGTGGATGATGTCATCTGAGAACGGAGAGTGCGAACAAGTGTCGAGGAGTTCCGAGATGCGAATAGAGTATGTTTTGAGAGAGTTCCATTGGAAGCAGGCGACTATTTTCTGACGCACGAACAAATTTGATTGAGCACGTGGGATAATTAATTGAAGCAGATCATTGCTATTGATACATCCGACGATCGTCGGCAATACCTCAAAGAAGCCCTTGGAAGAAACAATGAGGGAATCATGAACCGACAATTTGGGAAGCTGAAAGATGTGATTCACCATGCATGCACCTGTGTTGACTTTAGTATGTTATTATTAGTAAAATATACCAATACTGTTAATAAATGCATTTGTTTCTTTTAAAACTTTGTTTATAAATATATTGTGTTGCTTTTTAAAAACCGTCCGTTTTTATGTAACACCCTATGCTTGTGAGTAGTATGCATAGTGTGCAGTATGAGATATTTGCAAAACTCGTAATTAGCAACATTTTATTCCCAAATGGCTCTGAAATGGGTGCCTAAGCATAGTGCAGGCTGTGTCTAGTCATTCAATGGCTGGGTATAAAAATAACAACTCTCTCTGATTGATAAAATTTAGGGAGAAGATCGCGAACACACAGACACAAACACACTTTATTTTTGTAGCTCTCCATGGTTTCACATTCCGCGGATTTTTTGTGTTTTAAGACAAGGAGGACTTCGGTCTGTATGGAATACCGAGAGAAGTGACTTTATGATAGAGACTAATTTGTCGCAAATATGCAGGCTTCCAGTGCTGACAGAAAACAATTTAAAGGGGGGAGGAGCAAGCGGCAGTTTTAAGAACATCGACTTTTTATTTTCGCGTTGTGTCTTTGGTTATTAATCTCCGTTGACTCCTCAGAACCGCTTCAACAGAGCGCCTTCAGCTTTTTCATTTTCAATAACGCCCATCTCTCATTGATTAACAGTGCACAAATTTAATTTTCCTCTTTAAATGGCATCTGCCATTACTGTTTATCACTTTTATAAAATTCATGCCTTATCACGCGTGAATTAAATGTGATTCAGCTTCGACGTGACGGTATGTAGCGCTATTTTTTTCAAATTGTGTAAAATTCCAGGTTGTATTCTTGATTGCACACAATCACATTTAAATACGACCAATTAGCAACGATCACTCGATCTTCCTTTCGCGTGACTAGGCGTGATCCGGTGTAATATTAATATCTAGTGTTGAGAAATATGTTTTTCATTTTGCAAATTCTTACATACACGAGCTGTCACCGCGCGACATCTTGCGCGACCTTGACTTCGTGAAATTTACAGATTTCCGATCGTTTCATTGTTCCATCCACGTCAACCTGATGAACAAATATTGTCACATACACGTCTGTAGTTCTTAATATACTGAACCATTGTTTGAAATACCTAATTTCAGTTATTGCAAATGTCATGTTGCCAACTTCTTTGAACTTTGTATGATTCTAAATGATTTCTTTTGGTAAGCTTTCTTAAAATCACACTAGGAAAGAACGACGAAAATGACGGTAAATATTTGGGAATTCATTTTTTGAATGTTTCTGAAAAATTGTTCTATATTTCCAACTTTATATTGCAATGGGCAGTTGATTCCAAACAAATGAAATTTAGATAAAACAAAATATGGTACAATTTATGAAGAAGACTTCGTTTGGATGGATATCTTCTTTGCACACTTCAAAACGCCCAACGAAACTATTTTAAACACGTAGGCCACACAGCCCTGGATTTGTTTATACAGTGTATAACCCCTCATATTTGATTTATTGAAAAGGAGATAATAACAGCTTTTAGTTGTGGGATAGTGAATCAATATTGTAGTTTGTTTTGACATGTGTCTCGTAAGCCGTGATTACATGACTGGCATAGCGCGTTTGTGAATATAACATCACCGGATAATAATTAGTTTCGCATTACACTATCGGTCGAATTTTTCCAAGTGTTTTATTACTTTTCCACAAAACCGTGTGTATCATGGGAGAGCACGCAGTTGAGATAAATGTGCATGTCGGGATCATGGGTAATATGGATAATTCACTAAATTTAACTCAAGGCCTACTAGAATATCAGGACGGTCAACTCTACGCTTTTAGTGGTAGTTGAGCCAAGATGCTGATAAAAATATGTTAGACGATAGAAATAAGCGTTCATCACCTATTGTTACTTTATCAAACTTTTGAGAGGAATCGAATGGTGTGTCAAATACAATGCCATCTGTCCATCCCCTCCCCTGACCTCCCTCCAAAATTGACCATTTCGAAAGGCCATTTTTTTAGAAATCCCAATTTGAATTATTGCGGCATGTATATTTTCTTCAAAGGCAAATAAATTAATTTCGTTTTGATCTGATAATTTTTTATATCATTTATGTAGAGAAAAAATAGTAATGTTCCAAGGACACTACCTTGTGGCACCCCCCAAACTTTATTTCTGTGGATTCTGATAAGGTGTCAATGACTGTTGTATATATTGTTTACACGAATATCCGTCTAAGGAGTGAACGCATTTTCACCAATCTTCAAACAGATTATTAGAGCAATACAGCAAGTTAGAGCAGTATCCAAGGGGATCCAAAGGCGTATATGGAAAATGAATAAATTTAAATAAATTACTGATATAGTAATAACCGAAAACCTGGCCTAAATATAAAAAAAATACTTATTTTTCATTTAGCTTTGCGTTTTATTCCCCGTTGGGTATATAACTGTTGTAACATTCTATAATGCTCTATTAAGCTGTCTATAAGTATTGGTGAAAGTTTTTCCCTCCTTAGACGGATATAGTGTAATTTAAATGAAAAATGGATACTATTAAAGCGTTTGAATAAAATATACCTTCCGCAAAATTTTCAAATTTTGATTTCTGAAAAGTGGCCTTCAAAATGGTTAGTTTTGAAGCTCAGGGAATGAATAGATTAACTTTTATTCGACATCATTCGATTCCTCTTAAAGTTTTGATTAAGGTGATGAACGTTTATTTCTATCGTCTAACTATTTTTATTGTGGGTAAATAATCGGCCTCTTGGCTAAACTACCACTAAAATCGAAGTTGATAGTCGTGATATTCTAGTAGTCCTTGCTTGATTTTACTGTAAATAATTATAATAGATATGAAATATTTCTCATAAAGTTTATAATTGTGATTTATAAATATGTCCGCTAACTTTTACAAAATATTTACATACACTCATATAGTATTGATATCGACCCATGTCAGCGACTTGAGTTCTACGAATCTAGTACAAATTCACGATCGTCTCTGAAAGACATAGATAATATCGTTTAGTAGACTTTCTCAAAAAACATATTTATTATCAATGGCCGTACCGGACCGATCATTTGCAACCTCTTTTGTTGAATTGGCAGCAGACGAGATATAGAATGGCTATATTTTCAACAAAATGGGGCAACGTCTGATATTGCCAAAGCGTTTATCGATCTTATCGAGAAGGAGGTGTTCGAAGAGCGCGTTATCGCAAGAGGTATTTGGCATCTATACGTTCACCAGATTAGTCCCCGCCAGATAGTTTTGTGGGAATCAAGCAGCGAAAGGTTGCGCCTACAAAGCCAACCGTAAAACAATAGAACAATTCGAAACGGCTATTTTTGTTTCATCGATTTAATAAGATACAAAATTCTACGAAACGTTTATCGGTATAAGTGTTTGGAACTTCATGGCCAACATTGTCAACAAATGTCGAAAGACTATTGCCAATTACTATAATTTACTACTATACCTGCATTTCTGAACCAACTCCGTTCTTTTAGAATCAAATGTTTTTTGATTAAAATTAAACATGATTTTGTTTTTTTTAAATACGAAAGTCTTTTTCCTAAGCGGGGATCCCAAATTTTCCGGACCAACTTTAGTACAACTAATAATGGCATCGTAGTACCATTAGTATAAGTCTAGCCGAGTTCGCCTTCTCTAGCGTACACCTGATGTGTTCCAATCAGGACGAAACTAGTCGTGTACTAGAGTTGGGCCGACAAACTTTCTATGATTATTTGATTAAATTACTGACAAGTGACTTTACCGAAGCCCTATACAGTTAGGTACATGTGTTCCCCCTTGATGAGACTTATATAAAATATGTATCTTTGACCCTCATATCCGCTAACTGTCAACAGGATACAATTCCTACATGATCACTCTTTAAAAATGCCTTCCTGAATTAGTTCCTCTTGTCACTGACATTACAAAACCTCTTTCCCGAACTCACTGAAGCAGGCATTCATTACCTGAATCATCAAACAATTATACATTGATAAAAAAGTTCTGAATATATATATTTACCGCCCACATGCAAATACATCAATTTCATTGTTGTGATAATTGAGAAAAAAAACTGTTGCATCTCAAATAACGGAGTACCTGACGAATAGCAAATTGCACAACATACACCAATCTTCATAGAAGAAGATTCACTCTAAGGAGACTGATTTTCAACGAGTATTTTTATAATCTTCTCACTGCTGTTGACAAAGAATATTAGATTGTACTCCATCAGCCATGGGCGGCTTTTCTATCGCCTGAGAGACACCTTTGGATTGACGAACTAAGTTTATGAATTATTATGGTTCTCGTCACTTTTTCACAATGTACAGTAAAACTAAATATGTCTCGATTAATGGCATAATCTCCGCTGCTGACAACCTCTTGGAAGGTGGTGTACCCCAGGGCTCCGTTATTGGCCCTCTTACATTTATACTGTGTATTTCATCGACGGGGAATATCATTGACAAATGTTTGCTGGCGACATTAAACAGTAGATCATTTTAGTTTTCTTCTATAAATCAATATACATACCCACACGAACTACTCAACTACAAAACTGCATTTATAAAATAAAGACAATGACACTGATTAGTGGCTTAAAGTTAAATGAAGAAAAAACAATTTCGCTACATACTATATATGAGGCTAATTTTTCTTTTTCAGTGTAGTCTAGTCTGAGCTGAATCTATAGTCCTTGCTCCAGTGTGTCGGAGAGGAGCCAGGTCTCAGCGTACACCACGTGATATCGTCGATGGCAGAAAAAATCACGCAAAATGGAAAAGTCAAGACATGGTGGAACAGCACAACACTTGAAAATAGGAAATTAGACTAAGACTTGGGGTTATTGTAAAAATGTGAAGGAAGAGCAATAGAGAAGTTGTACATACAGAGGTTTACAAGAAGAGATGTCACAAATGTTTCCCGAGCATCAAGTCACGATGGCAGTCGTGTGTCTTGGAAGAATCAATATAATCGAGGCCATATCTAGAAGGTCTTGCAGTGCAACGACAGGAAGACGAGGAACGCGAAGGACGAAATACAGAGAGCTACCTTGTTCGGAACTAATGTGCTGTAGATCTGGAAACGAGTGGCCGCTGATTGGAGTGGTTGAGCCTAAATCTAAACTGTCACCTATTCTACTCTGTTCTAATAATCTTACTATTCTTGTATCCTTTGTGTCAGATATCTGCCTATATGTCCTACATATACGCTATTTTTGGCCCGAGTGGCAGTAGTAGTGGTGGTGGTAGACTGTTTCGTAGCGCAGTACCGACCACAGCCTTATTGAGCGAACAGATCGCAACTGCAACTACTGATCACTGATCCGCACAGGTAGGCATAGTGGCAGGTTGGCAGAGTTGGGAATGTAGGAGGGGGGGAGGGAGCGTCATCTATATAGGCTACGCACTGCTTCCCTTCGTAAACACACTGCACAACATTCAAATGAGGTCCATTCGCCCCCCCCCCTCCCGTAGATACGTTAGACACAACCTTCTCCTTTCCCAACCCCCTTCCCCTCCGCTAACCCCAACGTAACAGAACTGTACGAATGAATGTCCGCCAAAACACTCATATATTTTACGTGTATAATCGATCCTGTACCTGTGTGTACATATGCCCGTGTGTATGTGTGTTGTGCATGTGTGTATGTGTGTAGTGGGTGGGTGTCTGTTTTATGAGGACGAGATTACACACACACATGTAAGTTTTATTCCAGTTTGCCAATTTATTTATTAAATATTTGTTAAACCCTCTGTTTTCATTGTCATGTATTGATTTCGTTGTTATATTTAGGGTAGGCAGTAGAAATTGATGACTTATTTAACTTAAATAGCACTGCTGAAAAGAGTGTTAAGGACGTAAATTCGTGGTTTTAATTATAACTGTATACGTTTGCAACAAAAGGATCGAATATTAGATAAAATAACCATTTTAATGTTGAAGAAATTAAAATCCCCCATTGTCAGACATGAGATTCTATCGAGACGCCGGAGCATATTTGTTTAATACTAAATAACCAGACTAACCGGTTAGGGAATTCTTCTTCAAAATTAGGTATATTTCTCACCCTTCCTAGACTATCTCACTGACAGCATTCCCGGGATAGATAGACAAGATTGAAGCTGTTTTTTATTGGAAGGGTACAGAAAAACTGACGAAGTGAGCTTTCTTTTTTGGAAACGATAGCAAGGGGCGCAGAAATGAAATATGGGTTATATGACGACCGCTATTTTAACTTACGCTAACGTCCAATGGGGGTAGAAATCTAGACCCCTGTTTCAGCACGAAAATATTCAACATTATAAATGCTGTATTAATAAACATAACACAATACAACTTTTACAGAAATTCTTTTAAACATTGCTTTTATAATTATTTCAATGTAGTTTCCACAGCTAATATTCATATATTCCTTGCGCCACAATCATGTGTTGTCTTTCTACGTACTGTATGTATCTAGAGGTCCTTGCCTGGGCCGTTTTCTGGTCGTGTAGCACCTACTGGTTGTCGTGGATCTTGTACCAGAGCCCCATATATCAACTACTGCACGTTGCCGTGGAAGCATAGACTATGCAACTCCTATAAGAAAGTTTTGGCGTTTATAAGATGCTCCGCAAGGTATCATTGTCATTAGGTATCATCTTCTATTTAAAGGTTGGCAACCATAACACGCGCCAATTGTGCCTGTTCTCAGCTTTCCATTTTTGCAATCCCCATGCTTTTACGTCCGCGATATTTAATGATATCATCTCCCAAAGCTTCTCTTTGCCGACCTCTGTCCCGTTTCCCTTCTATCATACCTTCTAGAACCAAAGTAGGTAGCTGCCCCGAGGATCCTCTCATGACGTGCCCTAAAAACTTCAGTTTTCTTTTGATCAGACTTTCAACTAAGTATTTATTATTTCCAATTCTTTTTGAAGACTTCGTCATTGATCATCTTTTCAGTCCAGCTTGTCTTAAAAATCACATTTCAAATGCATCTAGTTTTTCTATGATCTTTTTGCTAAATGTCAATGCTTCGCTAGTATACCCTACTTTATTCTGTTTACCATTATTGGGGAAATTCTTTTCCTGATTATATTTTAAGTAGTATTTTTGCTGCATTTGTATTAGTACCATTCCATTGGTTTGATTACTTTAGGTATTGGTACAATCACACTTTTGATTAAACCCTGTGGCAGGTCACTCTTTTTATATATCTCGTTGAGAAGCTCAGTCATTGCCCGAATTCCTTTATCACTCACCTTTTCAAGAATTCTGCATTGATATTATCTCCCCCTGCTGAGTTACCTTTGGGTAATTCTTTGATGATTTCTCTTATTCCCTCCTCTCCTATTTTCCCGATATTTTCATCTACTTCTTCTGTTTCTCGTGTTATATTTCTTTCACCATTGTAGAGCTCGTTTGCGATATATTCTTCTCATATTTTACTTATCAGCACATCTTCATATTGCATTTGTCCACTATTATCTTTTACTCCTCAATGAATCTTTGTTTTTAGTGTTAGGTCTTTAATCTTTTTGAACTAGTTGTGACAGTGTGCACTTTACTTGTCAACTGTCTTTCAGTTCTGTTTCATTTCGTCCCATCTTTTCCACAAATTTCATCTGCATTCTTTTATCTTATCTTCTTATACTTCATTTGTCAAGTTGTCTGTATGTATGTGTGTGTGTTCTGGGTGGTCGGCCGTACCGTTGGTGCCAGAGACCCGAAACTTTGCATGGATGACACCCTCAACCATGCGGGTAAGATAGGGGGGCAAGGTCGACCTCCGAGGTCGGGGTCGAAGTCATGGCCGTTTCGGGCAGAAGGAAACCTCCCACTGAAAATTTCATAAAACAAAAGCTGCAGGGCACCCCGAAAATGTGGGAGGTGGGGTCGAGGTCAAGGGAGGTTAAAACGGTGTGAAATGGCAGTTTCGGGCAGAAGGAAGCCTCCCACAGAAAATTACACCCGGTAGGTTGGTGCCAGCAACCCGAAGCTTTGCATGGGTGACCCCCTCAACGCTGCGGGTAACATAGGGGGGGGCGAGGTAGAGGTCAAGGAGGCTAAAACGGTGTGAAATGGCCGTTTCAGGCAGATGGAAGCCTTCCACAGAAAATTGCATAAAACAAATTTGAAGGGCACCCCGAAAATGGGGGACCGGACTAGGGCAGAGTTAGGGTTAGGGTTAGGCATGTGCCCTATTCTATTGCCCAGCAACGCGGGTATCCACTGCTAGTTCCACAATAAAGAGAGAGAGAGGAGAAAGCAAGGGGAGAGAGAAGCTACAGCAGCATTTTGCCTGCCGGTTCAGGACACACCGCCACAAGAATGCGACTGCATGGGGAGTTGAAGGTCGACGCTGAGGAAGAGGTGCTGCGAGAAACTGATAGGCCAATGAAGACAGGAAGAGAATCATGGAATGTCTTGAAGTTGCAGTTGGTCGACAGCTATCAAGACCTTAAGTTCAGGAAGAGTTGACTGACTCTTATAATATACGATTGATTCACGGTACGAATATGCGCCAATGGCGGCGCATTGGACTGAGAGCCCTGAACGACATCATCTGTGATAAGTTTATCGATTGGAACAGTCTAGTTCACCAGTTAATTCCGTTAAGTTTAGCCGAAAAGACATTTAGACTTATTTCTTTTGTTTAAGTTTGATAAATGGAATAAAAATATAAAACGAATATTTTCCTGTTAATTTTAATTTGTATCCCGTCAAATGAGAATATGATATTTACTAAAATATTATTTTTGTCAATTATAATACAAAAAATTATTAAATGAAAACGTATTCCGGGAACTTAAATCTCAATCACGATGAGGAAATATGCCAAGATTTAAGTTCAATGCTTTTTTTACAACAAAGACGTAATGCTGTTAAATGAATGCCAAATCTTCAGGGTATATGCACTGTGAAATGAACTCATTTCTTGGCATGAAAAACGAGAACTGCTACACATTTTTGGTGAATCATATGTATGATTCGTTAGCTTGAAAGGTGTTTCAGCAATGGTTGGTTGGTAAATAAAATTTGCTAATTGTTAAAAGATTATCTGAAATTAAATTGGTTGTCTGATGAACGTCAAATGGGATGTCATATACTGTAGGATAAAATCAATGCCCGGAATAATAGGTTTTCACACGATATCAGATGCGCAGATGATCAATTAATGAATGCAGATACCAAAAATAGACTACAAACACTATTGGATAACCAGAATAGCACAGTTGCAAAATTAGAAAATAAATAATTAGAACATGTGAAATAAGAACAAGAATGGCCAGGGCTAAGCAAGCCGTTACTAAACGAAGTGAATTTCCCACAAAAAGGTTAAACATAGAATTTTATAAGAAAATTGTCAAATCAGTAATATGGATCAGAAACATGGAGACTCCAAGAAAGTGATAAGAAAAAGATTGAAGCATTCGAAATGTGGACATGGAGACGAATGCAGAGAATATCATGGCAGGATCGGAAAACCGCCGAAGAAGTATTAGAAAAGATAAAATAAAGACGTCATTTACTTCAGATTATATTGAAACGGAAAAAGAACTGGGTAGGTCACATCTCAAGAAAAGATAATCGAACGAAAACAATCATCAAGGACCATTTCGTGGAAAACGTGGACGAGGAAAGCCAAGAAAAGGCATGCTATAACAGAATTGAATACTGCTCAGAAGATTCATATAAAAATTTAAAAGATAAAACAGAAAACCAAATGGAGTGGAGAAAATGGATGCCATAAACATGAACCTGCTTGACAAAAGCAGAACATTCCATAGACATATAAAAAGTCATTTTATATTTTTTAATTAATTTAAGGTCAATTTCTGTTTGGTTCCAGACGTTGCAAACATTTTAATTCTAGTCACTTGTAAGAAAGTGATAAGCGAAAGTCTGTCGAAAAGACTATATATATATCTTTTAAATGTTGGGTCCACTAACGCACCACATTTTGACTTGTTGCGGCTCCTAAGATACTTCCGACAACTCTGCTGCAACATGTAATATTGTCTATAAATTCATATTCATTACGAGGATACTCATCGAGTGACTATCCCACAAAACAAAAATATTACTATTTAATATTTGTACTACTATATAAGTAATATAAGTAATATGTTTAGCTTAATAACATTTTCTTTGAGGCACAGGTAATCTGTGTATACTTGTCTCCGGGATTTGCTGTTCTACTACCACAAAGGTTCGAGAGTATTCATATGATAATGCAAGTTTAGCCGAGTAGTTGAGTTTCAGTAAAACTGACTTGCGTAGAACATTTAGTTTAGAAACCAGATATCACCACGAACTCCGATCTTGACGATCACTCCGTAAATAGAGATCCTTTTGCGTAGTAGTTTTCTGGGTCAGTCTGGTTATGTATTTGTTTCATTCTTTCAATATTTATAGTGCTATTCATCGCATAACCAATTTAGAGTTCTCAATATTTATTAACCACCAACGTGCGGCATTTTTGTGAACCAGTGAATGTGCTCCTGGATTGTATAATTAATGTTCAAAGAAACGCAATATTTATAAAACGATTTGGGTTTTATTTTTTGCCTAAAAGTGGGGAAAACAAGAGTGAAGATTAGACGCAAATTGTCTCCCCAAAAACAAACGGAATAATGTATCTTTTATAAATTCGCTCTCTATCAGTTGAGTTTTGGGAAGCTGCAAATTTCCCAGATATCAATCCCCGGCTCTCTATCCGCCAAAAATATTCCGCCCTCTCGACATCTCGTGTATGGATGCATGTGGAATTGACAACAGGATGAAAAAGGATCGCGAAAGATAATTGCATTCTTCCCCAATTTCCCTTTGTTCTGCGTTACGATTTACAGACGTCCAGTCATCACTTGGCAGGCATGCGAAGAACCAGGCAAAATTAGGCTTTGAAGAAAAATTATAAGTTGCGAACCAAAAATCGGGGCACCTCCTCACTCACCCCAGCCAGAGTAGATAGGCTGCCTACCCGAAGGGGCAGAGCACTAACTCCTCACCCGGGAAAGGTCATTCGGCTACCACCCAGAGCTCTTTCAATCTCGGCACCACGCTGGATGCCTCTCTCTTCTCGCAGTGTGAAGAGGAGACGACTACTCGAAACGTTGAATTGTTACTCTTTTATTCCCCTCCCAATTCCCCTCGCTTATCTCCCATCCATCCACACTTCGCGCCGGACTGGCTTTCCCTCCTCCCAACCCCACCCCGGCCGTTTTCCCGCTTTTCCAATGAACGACATGGCTTTGTTCTTGGTGTAGCTCTGTCATTGATCGCCCGGGATAATGTTCTCGGGAGAGGAGAGCAGCTGCCCGACACAACACGGCTCTCAGCTCAGCGCATCCACTGTAACAACAACAACAGTGTTGTGGAAGAAAAGAGGGAGGGGAACTCTTTGCGCAAGACGAAGCAGAGGGAGCATTTCCACTCGTCGACGTCTCGCGTGCTCTCTGTCTCCCTCTAGCGATCCCCTTCCCCCTACTAGGTCTCCTCCCCCGCATTCTTTAACCTCCCTCTCATTCTCCCTCTGCCTATCGGCATAGCACGGCAAGCCAGAACGTATTCACCCCGTCTCTCCCTCTCTCTCCGACTCCGTTTCTGCACACCCTTCCTCCTCCCTCTGTTGCTCGCGTGCGGAACGCCACCTCCTCTTGCCTCTCTCCCTTTCTCCTTCTCCTCCACCTCCATTTCTCCCGTGTTTTTCCATCCCCATTTGCTTCGCGCATGCTGTTGCTGGTTGTCCATTCCCCCATTCCTCTCTGCAGGCAATCAGGCGGTGGTTAGCTGGCAAGCATTCTTCTCACGTCCCTTCGAACGTGTACATACACACACAAACACACTGGCGGGCGCGCAAGCGCAACTACCAAAGGTGGATGGGGTCAGGTCAAGCAGTTGGCGGACTGGATAAATGGTGATCAGATTTATTAATACAGTAGTAGCAGACTAACAGACAGACAGGCAGACGGTTTAACCAACGCGCGCGTCATCAGACTACACAAGCGAGGCGGCGAAAGTGACCAGGGTGGTGGCAGTGGTGCTATAGATTCCTGGTGGTGCTATAGGTTGTGTGCTGTGGTGTTCCAGCTGGTATGGCTATGGCCACACTGGACAACACGGACGAGCATCGCGGAGAAACCCGAATTCGGACAATCAAGTCGCCGACAGCAGTCAATACTATTGCGGCTCAGCATCAGCCGCAGCAGCCGCAGGAGCACCAACCAACTCAACAAGCCCAGCAGTTGAATTTCAGGGGCAAGAGTAATTGTGGTTTCTCCAGCGTCGTTGTCAGCCCCCTTCCTTCCTCTTGCAGGTCGGGCAGCCAGCAGAATCCGCATCCGCAACGACTGGCGGACGACGAATCGAGCGGCCAACAGACGACCTACAACGCCTCCCTGCTCAGCGACTATGATAGCGAACGCGTTGTGGTCAACGTGAGTGGATTGCGCTTCGAGACCCAAATGAAAACCCTCAGCCAATTCCCGGCCACTCTGCTGGGCAATCCGCAGAAGCGAAATCGCTACTACGACCCACTGCGCAATGAGTACTTTTTCGACCGAAATCGGCCCAGTTTCGACGCCATTCTCTACTATTACCAGAGCGGTGGTCGACTGAGGCGACCGGTCAATGTGCCGATTGATGTCTTCGCTGAGGAGATCCGCTTCTACGAGTTGGGCGAGGAGGCGCTGGAGAAGTACCGCGACGATGAGGGCTTCATCAAGGAGGAGGTCAAGGTGCTGCCCGAGAACGACTTCCAGCGCAAGGTATGGCTCCTGTTTGAGTACCCGGAGAGCTCCCTGCCAGCTCGGATGATTGCCATCTGTTCGGTGACGGTCATCCTACTTTCCATCATCATCTTCTGTATCGAGACCCTACCCCATTACAAACACTATCACATTCTCAACGGGAGCAGTAACGACAGTCTTCCCATTATCGAGGAGGACGACATACCCCAATTTAACGAGCCGTTTTTCATCATCGAGACAGTGTGCATTGTCTGGTTCACATTCGAACTCCTAGTCAGATTCTCCTCCTCACCAGAGAAACTAGCCTTCTTCAAGAATATTATGAACCTCATTGACATCGTCGCCATTATACCCTACTTCATCACCCTGGGCACGGTGATCGCCGACGACTCGAAGAGCCAAAATCAGGCCATGTCCCTCGCCATTCTCCGAGTCATACGACTCGTTAGAGTCTTCCGTATCTTCAAGCTGTCCCGTCACTCCAAAGGCCTACAGATCCTCGGTCAGACGTTAAAAGCCAGCGTTCGCGAGCTGGGCCTTCTAGTCTTCTTCCTCATCATCAGTGTCATCCTATTTTCCAGCGCCGTCTACTTCGCCGAGGCCGACGCCGACAAGTCGTACTTCCGCAGCATCCCCGACGCTTTCTGGTGGGCCGTCGTCACCATGACAACCGTCGGCTACGGCGATATGCGCCCGGTCACGGTGTGGGGCAAACTGGTTGGCTCTCTCTGTGCCATTGCCGGCGTCCTGACTATAGCGCTTCCAGTCCCGGTTATTGTGTCTAATTTCAACTATTTCTACCATCGAGAGACGGAGAATGAGGACAAGCAGACCTACGTCCATGTCCAGAGCTGTCCGAGTTATCGTAGCAGCGCCCGGAATTCGGTCGTTTCCCATAGCTGTTCCGATGTGGGCGACACGCCGGCCGAAGCCTACGCGATGCTCAAACAGCGCGACAGTTTGACGGGTCCGCCGGACACTAAACAGCACCAACAGTTGACTCTGCCAAACAACAACTCTGCCAAACAAGCGGTTGTGTATGCTACATCCACCAGAACGAGCAACGCACCCAGCATAGAGACGGACGTGTGAACGGAGTGTCATCTCCCTGTCGTCTATCTCTTTGAGTGAATAAACGAACAGTCGCGAATTCCCTCTCATCCTCCTATTCATGATGAAACACGACTACTACCTCTTTCACGACCGACCGTGACCACTTTCAATTCATCTTCCATGTGTGCTAAGGTAAGATTACTACCAACTTTTACCTATTTTTATTAAAAGATGTCTGAAAACAGCAGACTACTTGCAGTAGTACCTTATTTTTGTAATTAACTGATTTTAATCGGCGCCATTACCAAACGACACATGACGATGATAATGTACGTATCAGTTAAGGATGTTTTTGCCTAAGTCCATACAATTTGCACAAACTCAACTTCTTGTTCCAAAACGTGTGAGTTTGATTTGTTAGGTAATCAAAAATGGAAATATTAGCGGAAACATAATTTTAGTATATGGAGGCATAAAAACTCTTACAAGAATTAAGTAGTGTGCAATTTTGGTTTATTTTCCCTATAAACTTTGAATAAATTTTACTTAAATGATATACTTATATTTTGCCATAAAGTTTCCTTTCGAAAACTATAAACGGGATTAACTATTTTTAATAAGAATTTATGCTTTCTTTTTGTAAATTATGTGTCGAAGATGTGACATGCTAAAATAAACAGTAAACCCTGATAAATCGAAAAAATTATTTATCTACAGGCTTTATTCAGAATATAGTTTGACGTTAAAGAAAAATTAATTTGATATTATGAATAAAGGTTTATTTACATACTGGTACATGCTATACCAAAACCGTTATTCAAACAACAGGTCACCATCAGCTTTAATACACAGGTTTATCCGTTTCATAAAGTTAGCCATTGTATGACGGAACATTTCCAGGGGAATATTGGCCATTTCTTTTTCAATTATTTTGACAAGGACGTACAAACTTGGAACAATATGGCCTGGGTGATGATAAACGTTACTGTGTAAGTAAGACTTTGACCAAAAATCACACGTGCTCAGATCTGGACTTTGAAGTGGCCACTCCACTGGTCCGCGTCTTCCAAACCATCTTCCAGGAAGATGTTCGTTCAAGATTGCACGATAGTTTGCTGCAAAGTGACAAGACAGGTTTTCCCAGCGCCATTGGTGACGTGAGGAAATACGTTGTCTCTTAGCACTTTGCAGTATCTTTTTCTGTTCATTGTTTCACGAGAAATGTTGTAGGAAACAAGGCTACTATAACCAATACAGGCCCAAACAGTCAGCGTCTGCGTTTTTCCAGGATTTGCCATCTTGAAGTGTGGATTTTGCAGTACCCATTTGTGAACATTTTTATCATTGATCCTGCTCGTTAAACCAAAGACGAGGTCATCTGAAAACTTTATGTTTCTAAGCATAGCTGAATCATTTCTGGTTTATAGGCGTGGAGCTTTTCTTCTTATTTATTCGGCAATCTTTCTTCACGTTGTATCATCCTCTTGAATCGATTCCAAGACATTTTATTTGTTCTCGTCACAAGTTGCGCCGTTTTTGTACATCCACTTCTCTTTTGATCTTCCACAATATACCCGTCTTGATAAGAAACCGCTGTCTCCAGTATTTCACAGTTGATACAGGAAGAAGGATGCTGAAGGTTGAAGTTGGCCTCAAACAAGCGTCTACCTTTCTTCACAATTGTGTGCTACTGCCCTGCCCATGCCATCAAATAAACTTGATGCTCAGTTGTGAACTCAATCATCATTGCAAAAATAGTGAAAATTTAATCTTGAACAGCCAAACTATTCTGAGTCAACCTGTACGAGTATAGCATTTCATGTGTCCTAATATATATGACATGAAATATTGCGCACCAATGATGGGATTTTTAAAGGTACGCTATTCCTGAGTAGATATATAGTTTACTTATAGATATTGTATACTATAGTGAGTTATTTTCTTAGTGCGTCCTATTTTTTATACACCTTCTTTTGTTTCATTGCTGCTTTTTAAGGTTCGTGTTTCTTAAGACGTATTACAGTTAACAATATTTTTTATTTTCTTTGAGTGTACATTTTCTGCAGTTTTGTTCAGTCGCGAACTGAACCCATCATTTCTATCGGTAAAATTGGCAAAGGGGGAGCCCACGAATATACAGAGTGCCAAACAAAAAAGCGCAAATTTCAGAGAGAAAGAAAAGAATACTTGATTATTAAATCTACCCTTTATAAAACTAACACAGGTTGTAACCAAATCGTTGACATATGCAAAAGTTGCTCATAAATGTTGGAAATCTCATTTATTTGAATAATCATTCGGCTTTCGCGTGATTATTTAACACTGATTGGTTCTTTTGAAATTGGTTAATTGCTTTTTTTACAGGCAGATTATGTATTTCATTGATGCTGCATAAGATGAACAATTTAAAAAATATATACCGCAATTATATGCGCTGTTCAACGCTAAGATAATCGTAATTTTCAAGACTTGACACCCAACGTAGGATTTTAATAATAATGTGGTGAAATTCTACCACAGTAGTTTGGCACTTTTCGTCAACGACAATTTGATGGTGTGTGGTATCAAAACTGAAAAGAGAGGTCTATGAATCTGCAAAGAAACGCAAGTATGGTTCTGGTGCAGTATCAAAATTTGATTCGCCAACCATAAGATCTGTGGTTGATCTTGCTGTTACCCCAATGAACTCACCCGTGAGAGGCCATTTTAGTCAAAGATCAATACTGTATCACGAAAACTGGGTTTATCAAAAGGAACAGTGTGGAGTATTCTGAAGAACTCCAGATTAAAATGATATCGTATGCGGTGAAATTGGCGTCATTCGAAATACGACTTCCGCTTGGATCCGGCGCTTGCATAAGCGTGTTGAAGCTCTGGAGCAATATTTTGAACATTTCTGAACAACTTTGTATATTTCAACAATTTTGTTATATGTCCGCAGTAAACTACACACACTTAGTCTCCATATAAAAAAGGAGATACAACCGATTTTCATTTCTAAGAAAATTAGTTCTAAACTAAACCAGCCAGAAAGAAACCCAGCGCTTTAGTGCTGTTTACTATTTTAAATGTGATTGGTGCGATGCTGCTGATTATGTTGGCTATACTAAAAACATTTATTCCAACGCGCTGTCGAACACAAATACAGTGCTATTGGCGAACACAAACAAGATGATCACGAAGAAAACACCACTGACATTTCTTGCTTTAAAAAACTCAAAACTTGCACTTCTAAGAACGACTTATTGATTTTTGAAATGATCTACATGTACATACACGAGTTACCGCTAACTCTTATTAATACTCAGTCAGACTCTATCAAAGCTAAACTTCTCTCTTAATCTGATTCGTTTTTATGAATTGATTTTATTTTACCTGAACTGTACTACTTTTATTTGCGCTATTCATTATCAACTGAATTGTATCACCTATTACTTAGAAAAGTTTTACCTGGTTGAAAATGCTTTTATGTTCGAAGCGAAACGTTCCAATAAACAATCTACAATGAAATAGGTTACATTTCAGAAACATACGGCGATGATGTTGATGTTTCCAGGCTCCATTCGCAGTAACCAATTTTCCAACTACTAATGAAGTCTAGAACAATGGTTTGTGTGCTTTCTTAATGTCCTCGAACAGGTCAAGACTTTATCAGACAACGAATATGTTCTAATAACGGAAGTCATAGTGCTTTGCAAACTTATTCTTTTGAACCTAGCCACGTCCTCGACTGCAGAACAATCATTTTCGGCTGCTCGAAGATTGAAAATATGGTCACGACCAATGGGCCAGAAACTTTTCAATTCATTCGCAATTCTCAACATTCATAAAACTAGAACGGCCAATTTAAGCCTACTATAGTGGCTATAACGATTTCCTTCAAACAGAAATACGCGACAAGCACAGTTTAGTGTTTTCCAGGTAGGTCACTTTAACGGAGTTTAATTCTGAAGACTATATGGTCTCTTACATAAGTTTCCTCATCCTTTGTCCGTATGCTGTCTTTACTGAGCTATCCATGTCAATTTTACAGAACATGTCTTTTTTATTACAATGCTGAACTGAATTGTGCATTTTATTGACATTACGTCTTCGTTACAGGGACCATGCACGAAGCTTTTTAAATAATGGGGAGTCTGTTTTGAGGGCGGCATAAATTTAGGTAAAATATTGATAAAAGAGCGACATATTATGGCATGTTTACAAATGGGCGTCCGAGTAAATCTCTTTTTAAAAATGTCGGTATGCTCCGTGACTCTTGCGTTATTTCCCATTCTCTGAGCCTCGTTTATAATCCATACAACTACTCTTTTCTATTCAATCAATTTTTTTCAAAACGCATTTCCAAAACATGTGTTTTGATCTTTTATATATTAGTGTTTCTTTTCGATTATTATATATAAATGATGTATATAACATCAAACAATATTTTAATTATTTGGTTAGTCACAGTGACTGAATAAATAACATATTTAACTGAATTACATTTAGACGCGACGTGCAGCAAAAATCGGAAAAATAGTGCACTTCCCCCCCCCCCCTCAAAATATGCCATTTTCTCCACTCCGTTCGATTTTCTGCTTTACCTTTTAGGTTTTTATATAAATCGGTATTTAATTCTGTTAGCATGTCTTTTTTGGCCTTCTATGTCAACGTTTTCCACGAAATCGTCCTTTGATGATTGTTTTCATTAGGTTATCTTTTCTTAAGATGTGAC
>JAUYWV010001123.1:0-17572 GCA_032274565.1 Nematoplana nigrocapitula
GGGTGAGCAGTAGGACCCAGATCCTGCCGCATTGCTCGTCTTTCTGGTCCAGCGGGCCCGCAGAAAGGCTGGATTGTCGACCTCGAGTCTGAGCAAATCCCCACCGATATCATGCCTCTGCTCGTTTCGTCGGGTAGGCCTACTAGGGTTGTCAGGGCCTCCTCCATAGCGACGAGTTCCGCACGGTAACTACTGCAGATCTTCCCGGCTGCCTTCTTCCTTCGATCCGTTCTCCATTTGGCAGCAGGATGAGGGCGCCTCCCCCCGGTCCGGAAACCCTCCTTCTCAGATGGTGTCCGCCGGCCGTAGGGCAACGAGGGCTCGTTCCGCTGTACTCCTCCTCGTCTCGGTATCGGCCGACCTTTCAGTGCCCCGAGGCATGTCGCACTAGAACTCGAGCGGCACGTTGGGGCCGCTGTAAAATCTCGAAAGAGGGTGACAAAATTCCAATATACCAGACATGCCTCTCATTCTGCCTCCTCCTCTTTCATCCACTCTCTTCTTTTCCCCTTGCGGTTTACTTACTCTTCGCAACAAACTTCTAGACTACCAGATTCCAAATACTTCTCCGGGCGAGCTTCTCCTTCCCCATTCTTCCCGTTGCGACCTTTCGCGTCTTCGTTGCAACGGGCACTCCACCCTCTTTGAATCCTACCTCCACCGGGTTGGTCAATCCGATTCCCCTCTTGCACTTCCTGTGGAGAAGGCTAGCAAGACCTTTCTCATATGCTTCTTTCTTGTCCATCTTCGACTCTCCGCCTTGCCATCTTTGGCGAGACGGTGGGCCTAATCGACCTTTGCAGATGGCCCTGGGGAGTTGCCCGGTTACTGGGCCTTGGCGGCCGCGCGCTGCCCCCCACAACATCCTCCGATAGAGGTCGGGTGACACCAACCAACCAAGACATCAATGATTATGAGAATGGTGATTATTTCTCAATTTAGCGAAGAATGTTTTATTGGACTTCTGGTAATTAGGACATGAACTCTTATAAAATGTTCCTTGCCTGGTGGCCAGTTTGCTAAATCTTCACTTGATAAAGCGTGTATTTCTATTACTTGACACCTTTTAGTTGATTGCAACCCAAATTCGTCTGATGAAAGTGGAAGAAGAAAAAGTGATACTTCGTTTCCACAACAAACTCCGCTCACGTCGTCGGCACAGCAATGGGAAGGCGTCAAGAATGGATACCCAGTTTTAATTGACCCTTTCCAGAGCTGTAGTGTTTTTAGATATTATGTATCTGTGTTCATCACGCTCCTGTAAATGCTAGTTTTGTGCGTTTTATCACGAGACTTTTGCTATACCTTTTTACAAGATGTGTATGTACAACGGTATTAAGTTGATAGGTAATCTATAACTAGATATTTTGCAATTGATTTAACTCAGGACGACACCATTTTTTGATGCAGCTTTCGTAATTATGCAACAATCCTTGCACTTCCAGTGCGCATTATGGATCACACTTGCACTTGCGACAGTCGGTCTTTGCCGGTGTCTTCATCTGGTACTATAGATACACAAAGGTGGATATTCTGACCCACACTTTATGACTTTGTGGGGCAGCGTTATGGTTAGAGCTTTTTTCTGTCGCTCCTACTACCCACCCTCACACCCCAGCTCAGTTGCGGCATCGCTCGATTTAGAATCTAATATATGAAATCTGGCGGTAAATCACACCTTACGATTAAACTGAAGTAAAAAGGAAGATGTTGTACAATTGCCTTCTGCAGAATAGTTGTCCTTCTCAGTTGATTACTGACTGGTACATTATTTTCATGCCAATACACAATTCAAAGAACAATGATAGGACTTTTGTATCCTCACGGAGCCACCTTTACCACCAGTAAATAACTATGATTATCAATGTATAGTACTGAATTTAAAATCTTGAATGATTTAATACCTTAAAATGTGTGATTAGGCAGGCACACTTATACAGTAGAAAGTTGATTTATTATAAAGAAAGAAACCAACGCTTCGATTAAAGCTATAGTTTATTCTGTTAAATCGTTCATCGTCCAATATGACATGCTCTATGAACTGGCGGGGATCAAAACGAGGATAAAAAAGCTTCGATTTCTGGACCTATCCGTTTGATGCTTTGTCACACTTTTAAAGAAACGTTTCTCACTGTTTTCCCCATAAAAGAGTTGAAAATACGACATTTTTCTCCCGTGCCAACTTTGCCCTCCTCGCTCAAACCATCTGTAAAATTCCTCAAATGTTGTAAATGGTGGAAGAATTCCAGCCATTATTGTAAATAGTCTCTCGGCTTTGCTCATTTCTCCATCCCCTACTGTATATTTAATCTATTGATTGTCGTCGGGGAAGTTGATTCTGGCGATGATATATATACTGTATATCGCTTATTGTCCTGCACCATGTGCACTGGAATAACCAATTGGCGCCTTTCCTGCTTCCACCTTGTGGGGGATTAAAAGCACGTACAACTTGTGTGCGAAATATGTTGTACATTTTTTGGTACGAAAATATATGTGCTTATTTCAGAATTTCTTTATCTCTGCTTTGCCTTTATTGTTTTTTATGTACTTTTGTTTATCGCAATATTATAACGTATTTAGAATTAAATGAAATTTAAGAAAAATAGGAAAGGCAAATAATCTTTTTGTTTTCTGAGCAGCTTTATAGCCTTAACAAACTGTATCTGGCATTTTTTCGTTTAATTTAAATGTTCTCCTTATTGTTTAACTTGTGTATCATATATCGTGTGTAGATTTCGTTGGAATTAGGTATATTAATTATGGTAATCCTCTGTCTGATTGATGCCGGTTGGCGCTCATGGCTGCTGACGGAGTCGAATGGATCTGAAAAAATTGCGAAATTGGATGCCTTATAGTTTGTACGGATTCATTTATAGATAGATTTTGAGCACATTACTGTTGTTTGAAAGTCTCCAGGTGTTGCTTTTACATTTCGAGTGGACGTTAGATGAAATCGGTTAATTTGTAGTAGAGTTATATTATACGATCTTTTCATGTTAATCATGGTTGGGTAACAACGGATCACAATGGGCAATCTGTTAAAAGGGACTGTTGATTTGAGTATTAATTAATTTTAAATAAATCTATTTTTAGCAGGTCTATAACAATGGCCCAGACAGTGAGGGATGCCCTGTCAAAGATCTTCTATCCCACCAAAGAACGCCTGGAAGCCCTGATGCAGGTGTCCAAGTCTGGCGGGAAAAAGAAGAAGCCTCTCTACCTTGCACTTACTGGTATGCTGATTCTTTCGTAAGATTTATTTAACGAAAAATAATAGAACATGTCTAAGTAGAAATGAGAACGTGTACTACTACTACTCAAATCGTTTCATTGTCTCTATACTCGTAAGTTTGACAGAGATAAACATTGGGTAATTTAAATTATTTAGGGCAATGGTGATTAAGCCTGACGAAAAAGAATGTAATAATAATAATGACTGTTTCACGTGTATAATCATAATTACAGTATTGTAGGGCGTCTAAAATCCTCGAAAATATTAGTAGAATGTAAAACCGCTGTATATCAATCACGTTTAGTGAACTCACAAAACATAAACATGTTTTCTTGCACAGTGACTCTGAGCAAACCATCGAACATACAGCTCTACTTGGTGAAGCGTTCGGAAAAGGTAGAATGGAACCCGACAGTGGTTTGTAACTATCGTCAACTGCATCAGGTGGATTGTCACGATACACCATCCCAACCCACCTATGACCTCGAGCTGCGTTGCGATGGAAAGGTGAGTGTTTCTGCCAAAGAACTAGCTATACTCTTCAGAAAGGCGTTGAAATGTTTGAGATAATGCAGCTGTGCTATAGTTATACTGTATATATTATATCGTCGGTGGTCTGGCAAAACGCAGTGCGATGCGTTTTCGGATGAATCAATAGACTATCTTGCAAAACTTCTACGAAAAGGGGTTCGTCAATTGCAGAATGAATACATCTGTCGTATGATCCAACTTTCGTGGTGTAAACGACTCAAAGTGCATAACAGAAGAAGGACGCTGAGCGTTTGGAAGTTTGTGGTAATATTGTCCAAGCCAGAGTCCTTTGAGTAAAAAATACCATGACTGATACTGGAACTCTCCCAAAGAACCAGAGAGGTGGCCGGATACTCATCATGCATTGAAGGACGAACAGTTAAAAGATCATGCGAAAATCATCTGCGACGGTTTGCAACGATGCCGTCGCATTATTGTCGATTTTCAATCACTAAACAATATCTGTATTCAGGATTGTCGGAAACAATGATGCACGAAATGTACCAGGAAAAGTGTTGGAAATAAGGAAGCATGCGGCTGGATACGACATGTACTGTCGAGTTTAAAGGAACTTAATTTCGCAATTGCGAAGCCAAAGAAAGACATGCGCAAGTTATGTAAGACCATCATGGACACACAGAAATCCTGTGGAACAATCTTTACAGAAATGGAAGAAGAATATGATCAACATATTAAGGAGATAAAAGATGTCGCTGCTGCACTATTTGACCCCCCAAAAGTAATTTATCTGTCAATAAGTAATCATTCGGAGCTGTTTTACCGTTGACGTCTGACATGCTTTAACTTGACTGTCTATGACCTTTATAGAAAAGAAAGGTTCTGTACCTTGTGGCACAAGGGCATTGCAAAGAGGGGAGGTTCCGAAATTGCCGTTAGGGGGTGAGCCAGTATCTCCGACAGCTAGATGAAGTCGAAGATGACTTTGTATGCCGTATGAGATTGACAAGGAACAATACTTTTCTAAGAATGTCATCGAACTGTTTTTAATGTCGTTCAGTTCCGCCATTTTCCTGTTTGATTTGCAGACAACTCGTCTCTTCGCTGTTCGTCTGGATGAGAAGCGCGAGTTTGTTGGGATGCTCTGCCGAGTGCTGCGCCTCCATCAGCCACATGTCTTCCGATCCATCGCATTCATGAACCTTCCTGAAGGTCTACAACCTGATCAGCTGCAGGACGATCCCAACTTTAACGATCTCTCGGGTATTTAGTCGAATTTGTCTCAATTGAGGACTCTATCTCCCCCCCTAGATCGCTGTAACTAATGACTACTTGAGGTAAACGATTACTTTTCGCAAATGGGTGGACTTCTTCCGTTTTTTAAATATATTTTTTATATATAATTTGGTTTTACTAATTCTTGACGGGGCAATTACCACCCTGGTACAGAATTGGGGACTGTGCCAGATGTTATAGCGTAGGTTGAAAATGACCCAGATTGTCCAGAATCTCATGGACCGACATCTTGTCTCCAAATTAGCTTCTTTGGACTCTTGAATTGTTTCGTCTTCCTCTCGGTACCACTTCGACATCAAAGACATGTCGTATCTCGGCCCCTTCACTGCCCTATTCTCTCAACTCGCCTCTCTCTATCCACAGGCTCTTCTTCATTTTCCCGCCTTCTGCGGCCGTCCGTGCGGTCGGTCCATACGAGCTTGGTTAAGTAGCCCAGAAGTGGTGAAAAAACCTCTCGATGTGTCTGGGTTCCATCTTCCTGATGTTCTCCTTTTCCCCTATTGTCTGTTGTTGTTCCAGTCTGATGACCTTGTATCTAAGCATGGCGTGTTCTGCAGTATGTCATCGTCTTCGCAGTCGCATCTCGAGCAAGTTGGTGAAAGTCACTCTCCGTTGCGGAACTTGTATGCCCTGAAGATTGGGCAGTGGCCAGTTCCTATCTGATGAACGAGAGTTTCCACTTCTCTGGTTTTACATGTCTATTGTCAGCATACGATTTTTCGGTGCTCCGATGCTTTTCTTTATGGCGATTTTTGCGGCGTTGATTGCGAGTTTGATATTGGTTTGATCTTTTTGCCTCCCTCTTCTGCTAGGCGGTCTACAGCTTCGTTACCCCTGACTCCCCAGTGTGAGGGTATCCATTGGAAGGTACAGATTTTATTCATAACTTGGAGGTTGTTGAGAATATTCCAGATAACGTTGCCTGTCATGTCGTGTTTTCCTGGGGGACCTCTACTAAGCTTTTCAATACTGGCTTTAGAGTCGGTATAGATGGTCGCTGTTTGTCATTTATATTTGCTGGCTTCTGTATTGTCCTGATGGGATGGACCGTTTAGTATTGTATGTTTGTGTTGTTTGGATCCCACCTGCTCCGTACTTTCCGTCTAGCTGATCCATCGGTCTATATCTGTATATCATTGGTGAACGCATTGATAATATCTTCTAATTTATTTTTATTGATGTTGTTTTCCAATGTCCTGTATTAGGTTTTGAGATGGGTGTTGTGGTCATTTCAATCCACCGGCTCTCGCTGCATTGCTGGCGTCACATGAAACCTGCGTGGATCCTGATTTGACACCACCTGCTTTTTAAAGATGAATCGATTGATTTGCCTTATTAACGTCATGAATTTTCAGCGCGTCCTCGTAGAGATCAGTGTGTCTAAAACCTAATATAACAGAAGGCAGTAAATTTAGAGGAAGGTTCGTATTGGGAACTCACCCTTATAAATTAACTCAATACCTCCCATATAATGTGTACAACACTGTTGCATTGTGAGGTGCTGTTTCTGTTGTATCTTGATCAGTTTGAAGGTGACACTTGTGAAGGAGAAGATAACGGAGATAGGAATATCTTGTGGTTATCTAATGCAGGCGGGCCAGATGTGCTGACTCAGAAAGTGATCGTTGTAGTGCAAGATTGACTTACTAATCGAAGTTTAAGAATGTAGTTTAAATTGTAGGAAGAACTTAGGTACGACGACAGTCGAAGCATCGTGTGCGTAGGCTAACATTTTTCGCGTCAATATAACCTTCGTTATACCTGAAAAACATGTCTTGTAAATAAATTTCCATCCAACATGAAGGTGTTGGCTTTCACCACTCTGTTTTTGTTTGTAGCTTCCGTGACAGGTCACGATAAAATTGAGCCCGGAGCTGAAGAACCGGAGGATCTGTATCAGTCTCTTACCCCAAGAGAGGAGAAGGATATCAAACTCTTTCTGGCGGAAAGTCAAGATGCTCTGGTCGATGCTGCCGCTTTCATGGAGACGCTAAAAAATCATCTCGTTGATATGGAAGGGGTGAGTGACTCGCAGCTATTCTGTTCTTCTCTATTCTACATAGATTGTTTGGTGTGAAATTGAAATTTTATTATATGACATATAACCTTCTGTTTTTAAGTTGTCCCGGTAATTTTATGCTCTCTGGTAAGACCTTGGTGAACGAAGACAGATCCGATTTCTTCACTGCTTCCAGGCGTTTGCTTACTCCTTCTCTGTAATCCCATTTTTAATTGTTTGTTATCTTACATAGTTCGTTTTGAGTGGGAGATCCTGAGAAAATTCCCCACATAAGCCTTCGAATAGACAAAAAAGAAATGGTCAGAAAGTGAAAGTGACCTTTGGAACGAAGACGTATGAGGGTGATGCGTATTGAGCAAGCACTGCCTCTTCTTCCAATCTCAGATAAACCTCTCTCTGCTCACACAGTTTTCTTCCAAATTATGCCCAAGCCTAGCATCCGATTGTTAACTTGTTCTTGTCTGTCTCCAAACTCTATAAGAGGAAGCAGTCATATCAAGCATCAGTTCTCTGAGTTCTCGGGTCGTAAGTCGTTCAATTTCAATGCCACCCTATCGGGCGGGATTGTCCAAGAAAGCGACCAGTAGTCAGTTAGTGCGATCGCATTCTGGAATTTGTATAGATAGGTATTTATTTCTAGCTCGTGCTCTACTTCCATCATGCATGTTTCATCCCGTGTCTGACTCTATTTATCGACTGATTCACATTTGGTCTAAAGAAATTAACCACAGGGAAGTGCTTGGATTAACTTTTTATAAATTCATTAATTTGGTCGAATGGACCCGTATATATAACTATGAATTTTTACCATTTCTGTTTCCGCTTGACGGTGGTGTTGCACAGTGCATGGAAGAGATATTTTCGCGTGCAGTACCACACCTGTGTTGTTCTCTTCGCAGACGAATATTCACTCCATCATGTCATCAGAGGAGCAAGTACTCAAACTCATGTCCACCATAGATGTGGCTCTCGACCAGGTTGACAAACTACAGGTCAAATTGGACTCCTATGATCAAATGTTTATTGTGAGTGCACTCTGATTTTTTCAGTGAGGTTTACTAAAATAAGTATATTACTTATAGTAGTATATATCTGCGTTCATGGTATTTTTAAAGAGCAGTAGTACAAAATCGTGTTTATGAGAAAATCTTCGATTAGGCAATTAGCACACATTCTTGCGATAGGTGGTCATTGGAATGTTATAATATATGATAGTGATCCGTGTTGGGAATTGAAACGCCGAAATATATTCTCCTTTTGTTTTACCGTACGGGTTTGCCGTCTGTACTCTCTAGGAGGTGGAAGAGGCGATGTCGCGGATGACCGACCGGGACAAATTGTTGCAGTTGACAAACGAGAATCGGGACTCTCTGTTGACCACACTCGAGGACCTTCTCGACTGCCTCAACCTAGACACGGATCAGACCCGGGTCCTCCTCGAGATAGACATGAAAGCACCGCCAGGAATCGATCTTTGTACGGAGGCGGCGCTTAAATTGGACAGTCTTGCTCGGCAAGAAGTTCCCCCGGGTCTGGAGCACATGAAAGCCTTAGAGGACAAAAAGCAGGAATTTGCGCGATTTCGAGATTCTTTCGCCCAGAAATTCTGCACCCACGTGAACGACGTATACGTCCGACACGTAAGTCGTTTGGAAAACCCGGTCAGTAATGTGGCGGGTTAGCGAGCAGCTGCAAGCGACCCGCCCGGAATAGTCATCTATGTATTGTGAGACCTCATTGTGTTTTTGGTGAACTTGAACTTTTCCTTTAGCATGTTTACTGATAGACGAAACTATTCTGGTGAAAAACTTTTGGTTTGCGAGAAGATTAAATTTTGCATCTTTTGGCTTTTTACTATTATTTTTTTAAATCCTGGTTGTTACACTGTCGGAAATATGCTTAACTTTTGAATTGTGCTGACACCATTACATAATCTTGGTTATTATCTATATAGTAGTGTGCCACTTATTCTCCATCACACATTTCTGTAGAAAATATCAACGGAAAAGAGTTGAAACTATGTCTGTATTATTACTCTGCCTATTGGAAAAGGGTGATACCATTTTAAGGCAATTTATTTCCATTTCCCCAGATTCTCTCGGAAAATAATTTCTAGCTATGCTTCCAGAATCTGATAAGAAGATAGACCGTTTGTATCAGTCTCTTCTAGCTTCCAACAATAGTTATGCAGATTTGTGGACAGTGATTACTTAACTTTTGAGTCATGGTTAGACGAGCGTTGAGAGAAGTTTCTCAGTCAACAAGTGTGTTTCCATGTAGGACTTACTGTCAGAAAGCCAGCAATGCTTGACGTGCGTGTGTGCTCTTCGCTGTTGGTGGTGTAAAGAACGCCGACATTTCCAAAGAAGGATTGAAATGAAGCTACTAGCAAAATATAAGTTGAGATGATTTGAAAAGAAGAAAAAACGAGGAAAGTGTCTCGAAATGAAAACAAGAAGATGGCCAGCTTCATTAACTGAAAAAACAAAAAGAAATATTTCCAGTGACAAAACATTTCGTCTGATTTTGAGGAAGATAGTCTCGCGATCAGGACTTGTACTCTTTCTTCGAAGTGGTACGTGCTCTCATGGAGAGAACAAGTGTTTTGGAAGAATAACTTGTGAAGGTCACTTCGTCCATTGAAAGTTTGCACAAGAAGTAATTTTTTTTATCTGACATCCAATAATATGATCATGTAATAAAGTTGTATTAAGTAGTCTACCTAAGAATCTTTATTTTTTTAAATTATCTATTTCTTGTTTTATCAATTCCGATTTAGTAGTGACACGGAATTGTGATGATATTTTCTTAAAAATAAAATGACTGTTAAACCTCGCCTATTTCAGTCGGGAATTTTGTAGTGACAAAATGCAACAAACCTGCTCCTATCATCTGGACAAGCTTTTCAAATCATGTCTAGTTCATCTATTCTGAGACCCGTTTCCTCTGTTTTTCTGTCTTTTGGTCTGAACTTTTACTGCATTTCACGCATTCTATTTTCATTATTTTCGGCCAAATAATAATAAAATTTATATTTCAAAAGCCTATCGTAATTACTCTCCTTCTCCTCTTAAACATGGCAGTTGTCACACTTGGTTAATTCTGCATGATCAATGTGTATTAGTAACGCTCGCTAATCCTTTTTATGGATTGTCTTATCATTACTACATAAAAAGCATTTGCTGGATAATCACGGTGATAATTACTAAATTTTTGTTTTTGGTGGACTGAAATCAGGTTAGTTCTTATATGCTTTTCTTCGTGTTTTGTTGTGCAGGCAAACGAATTTCAGACGGCCATGAATACGAAAAGTTCCTCCCAAGTGGAATGGTGCACGGCCCTTCATAAACATTTTCATGATGAACTTCTTCCAAACTCAACACTCATGCTCTGGCTCAAACAGAACAAGCCACAGTCATACGAGGATCTAAAAAGGGTGAGGTCGGACGATGAAGATTGCACTTACGTATAGGCCAATGGCTGAGTTTGTATTTGCGAAACTATAGCCCGTCCTGTCCGTCTGTCTTATTCCCGGTCTGGAGGGCGCGTCAGCACCCCGATCCCCTTGAGGAACGACAGTGCTCGCTTCCCGTCAGCAAAGGACAGCGAGGGAGGGGTTGTCACCACATGAAATCGTTATTTGTGTTGGCTCGTTGATGTTTGGCGTGATCACCTTGTAGCTGTCACCATAGCGCCGGGTATGGACTGCTGACGAGGCCGTAGCATAGAGGTGTCCAGTATTCCCCTAAATCTGATGACTACTTTCGTTTCGGTAGTACTTTCTCGTTAAGGTTGCTAATCAGGAGGTTTAACTTGCCGCTATCTATCTGCGGTCGGTTGGTGACACAGCTTTGTTTATTGGCAAACAAACGCCTTTCCTTGTGCTCAAGAAAGCACACCGTAATTATGTAATTTGGATTTTATCGAAATGTAGATGATGGGCTTCCAGGTCTGATGTTGCAGAACAAACTTAATTTTGAAGTCAATTCCTAATTTTAATCATGATTCTATTGTTCTACTCATTAATAATATGACATGAATAGATCATTTTTCTCCCTAGTCCTCACTACCCGATTTGATGGTAAATCTCCATTTGGAGGACACCTCGATGTGGTCCCAATTCTCCAGATCGAGCCATTGTGAGGAGGAGTTCCCTGGTGGTCTGACACGGAAGTTGACCGAGTTCCAGAAAGTTCTCATAGTCCAGTCAACACGGCCAGATCGGCTCCAGTCGGCACTCAACAGCTTCGCATGCCATGCGCTTGGTGAGGAAAATAGTACAGTATATAGTGCTTGCATTAGTTAGCTCCCAGTGAAGAGAGAAGGAGTGACGAAGGTAGCCGTTCATCTGCAGGAATGGTGGTGGCATATACAAGGAAAATTACTAGTGTCTCCAACAGATCAAAATTTCCACAGTCACTAAGATTAATCGTAATATCACAGAAAGAGACCGTCAGAAACGCTGTATCGTTGTAACCTTCTTTTTCTTCAATTTCGCGCTACGCCTAGCTAGGCCAAAGCAGAGACGGGAACCGCGCCTATTGTCCGCCGTTGCCTACTTCTTTCAGGGGCGTGAAGTGCCCAATGGTCACCCCTCGGGTATTGCTGAAAATTCAGCATTTCATAATTATGTGATCCAGGTCCCCGACTTCTTCTCAGTGAAGGGGGCAGAGGTCATTTTCAACTTACTAGATTTTCTTCAGATTTGGGGGGGAATTGAAAAGTGACTTGTTGTTATCTGCATAAGGAGCGAGTCCACTTATCAGTCCGAATGTTTTGGCTTTTCCTTCTGGATGTAAGATTGAGGGCCGCTACAGGTTCCTTATATTCTGGACCCATCTTTTCGTCAGCATCTTGACCGCGCTCCTGAGAAATGGAGACTGCGGATTGATTTTACCTACCACCTTTCCTAGCTAGCTGTTGGTTGTTAATTGTAATTCCCGGTCAAGGGGAAGCGTCAGTACCCCGACCTTCTGGAGGAAAGAGAAAGAAAGTTGAGAAAAAGAAGAGAGAGAAAAGGTGGAGAGGAGAAAATAAAATAAAGGGAGGAAGGATAGGAGATAGAACGACAAGTCAGAGAGGGAGAATGAGAAACGAAGAGAGAAGTCATAAGAGAGAAAGGTTGTGGGAGGTCCCAGGTAACACAGCACTTTCCCTGCCGGGGAAGGACACCCCCGCCATGAGAAGGCGGCTGCATGGCTACCTTGTCTGCCGTATCATTGTTAGGTATACCGCAGTGTCCCGGTATCTATAGACATTTTTAGCTTGTGCGGTTTATCGTAGAATCTTATTGTATATTGTGCAGTGACATGATTTCGGATCGCCTTGACTTTTCCAGGTCTAAAGGAACTGTCGCCGCCAGCAGTGAGTCTTCGGCGTCTCTATGAGCAGGAGACCTATGCCAAAGAACCCGTATTGATCATAATATCACCCGGAGCAGACCCTTCGCATGAACTCGTCGAAATGGCTACGCAAATTATTGGATCAGAAAAATACCATCAGGTAACTACTAACTATACAGTGGGCATATTGTTTCAGAAAGAAAACAGAATATTGTGATAAAAAGCAGATAAGGTAGACTCAATTGGGTAACTAATTCGACGTAAAAAGAGGAGAACCAAACTCAAGGTAAATATATGTATTACTATTACGACAAAGGGAGGAGAAACACTAGAGTTCAGGAAATGAAAAATAACAAACGATTTAGGAAAACCATCGTTGCTCTTCGTAATAATTGTGTGTCTCATTTTTTACTTGTCTTGAAGTAATTTCATGTTGTTTAACTTGTTTTAAATAGTCAATTATACTATTTGTGTACTTTTACTATGTGACTAGATTTAAATGCATCATAATGATTATGTTGAATAAGTGGAACCGATCGCAATGGTACATAGTCGATGTTCGCCTTGTGCTTGGTTTTCATCTTTTTCTCTCTCTTCTTCCGCTGATCGTTGGCCGTCACCCTTGTTAGGCTTACGACAGACCTCCAAACTCTGCGATCTTGGGTTGCTCGGGTGCACCATTCCATTGAGTGTCCCATATAGTGTGTCCCATGTAGGAAAGCTGGCGTTTTCTGGTATGATGTAGAAGTCCTCTTTGTATTCCTAGTTCTTGTAGGATGCTCACATCGATTCTTCTTTCTCGCCAGCTAACCCTGAGCAGCCGTCTCCAGAGTCACATTTCTGCTGACTATATCTTCTTTCCGTCTTTCGCTTTCAGCATCCAAGCCTCAGAACTGTATAAGATCGTAGTTCATACTGGGATCTTAACCATCAGTCTTGCGTGAGTGAGGTAGATTTCCATCTTTCCATAGACGGCTGAGTTCAGACATTTTTTTCCCATAGCAATGCGTGTTGTGACGTTGTTGTTGTTGTAGGCGACCCTTCCCTCGAAAGCCACATGCTAAGAGGGTCCGCCACCCAGCTCTCCAGGCCAGCCCATTTTGGCCCCCCACTGCTTTAGAAGCGCCACCGCCCCGACGTGGTCCGTCCAGAGAGATACGGGAGTAGGTCCCGGGATTCTCTTCGACGTTCCCCGCACGGAGAGGATGCACCGCCAGCCACAGTGGGGGGCTTATGACCGACCGACCTAAAGATTTTGACATTGAGTCCCCATTTTGGAGGGCAGGGAAGATTGTCGTCGTTTGACCCATCGACATGGCTGTGGTCCCACCGCGTACAGACGGCGACGTAGGAAATTCGTGTTGTGACAACTTTGGCACTGTCGCCATAATCTAACTTCAAAGAGTCGATGTGTATTTAAAGTGGCTCACTTTCTCGATGTTTTGCCCATTCATGCCGATTGCCTGTGGATTTTTGGTCTTTCTTACGTTGACCTTCAGCGTTAGTAACTCTACCAATCATGCCTTCCATTTCAGTTGGGGTGTTAGCGATGAGGGCAGTGTGGTTTCCGTATCGGGGATTATTGATCCTCCAATGACAGTGCCGTCATTTTCTATGCTGGATTCACGCATGATGTTAGCCGTGTATACTAAAAGGTTGAGATGAAATGAGGCATCTTTGCCTAACACTTTTTGGATGCGGAATTCATCAGTTCGTTCTCCATTCCAGATAATTACTGCTATATTTGAAGCACCAAAAAATCTTATGCCGACATGTAAAAACAGAGCAGAAGAAAGTCTCGTTCAGTAGATAAGAACTGGCTACTGCCCATTCTTGAGGACATACAAGTTCTATGTCGGAGAGTCACCATCACCAACTTGCTCGAGATGCGGCTGCGAAGACGATGACTTGGAACACACCATGTTTAGATGCAAGGTCATCAGACAGGAACGACAACATGCAGACGATAGGGGGAAAGAGAAGATCAGGAAGATAGAACCCAGACACATCAAGAGGTGTCTCACCACTTCTGGTCGGCTGGACCAGGCTCGTATGGGCCGACTGCAAGGACGGCATAGAAGGCGGGAAAATAAACAAAACGAAGACAATATGTCATGGAAAACGCATCTCTAACATAATTTGAAAGGCTCGACGTGGCTGGCCCTGTCAAAGGCCTTACTGTTGTCAATGACGGTGATAATGGCTAAATTGTCGGTGTCAATGATCTTTTCATTAAGAAGTGGTAGCACATCTCAGTAGTTCCTCTGCCCTTACGGAAACCAACTTGTTCGCCCAGGAGTTATATATCTTGTCCTTCTTTCGTTGGAGTAAGATTTGAAGAAGTATCTTGCTAGTGTGACTGATTAGAGCCATCGTTCTATAATTTGAGAATTCTTTTGTGCTTCCTGATTTATGGATGACAACTAATTCTTGTTTCTTCCAGTAGATAGGGCAGACTCAGGTCTTCCAGATCTTCGTGCATAGTGTACTGTATATGTAGTTTCTAAAATACACTTTCATGACAATAGTGGATCAGTTCCGCTGCGATGCCATCTAAACCATGTGCCTTTCCAAGCTTGAGAAGCTTTACTTAGTATGGGGGGGTGAGGACTCCTGATTACTCGGGTTAATGTGGGTTTATAGGTTATATTTTACTTCGTATTAAATCAGAATATACTTTGATACTGAGATGCATCGACAATCCGAGCCTAAAGACATATGTTTATTTTTATTGGCCATAACCTTTAAGATATTCCCTATATTTTATAATTGACCTCAGGTCGCTATGGGACAAGGACAGTCTGATCTGGCCCTTCAATTACTTCGAGAATGCTCCCGTAATGGTGAATGGCTGTGTCTCAAGAACCTTCATTTGGTAACCACTTGGCTACCAACACTTGAAAAGGAACTGAATTCTCTCCAGCCCCACCAAGACTTCCGTTTGTGGCTTACAGCCGAACCTCATCCACGCTTTCCCACTATTCTTCTTCAGTCCAGTATCAAGGTCACATATGAGGTAAGTAGTGCTCTTAAAAGTTTGAATTTATTGAAAGACTTCTTAATTATGAAAAATAGTAAACTTGTGTAGTGTACTACTATTAAAATTTAGTAGTAATATAAATTATTTTATGATTTTTAGGCGCCTCCTGGAGTGCAGCGAAACCTGCTGCGGAGTTATGAAACATGGACCCCCGAGTATGTGGCGCGAGGAGGATCGGTTCTGCGGTCGACCGCACTACTTGCATTGGCTTGGTTCCATGCTGTAGTTCAAGAGAGACGGAATTTCATTCCTCAGGGATGGACCAAATTTTACGAATTTTCATTCGCTGATCTTCGAGCTGGGGCCGATATAATCGACAGATTGTCCAAAAAGGGAGAAATCTCGTGGGAATTCGTACATGGACTTTTTGCAAATGCTATATACGGAGGTCGTGTAGATAATCCGTTCGATCTTCGAGTTTTGACATCCTATTTGCATCAGTTCTTCAATGATAGCATTGGAGGTGGTCGCGGACAACGCAAAATGGGTCCCATACGGCTTCCGGGAACAACTGCTTCTAAAGTGAGTGTGCATATGATATTTTTTGCGTGAATAAAAAATTATCTAAAAACATGGAGATGCCGGGGATCGAACCCGGGGCCTTTCACATGCAAAGCGAACGCTCTACCACTGAGCTACATCCCCATCTGCTTGTTTTGCGGCGACACTGTGGTTTTGAGATAAGCCTTCTACGTGTGACTGCTGTGTCTGACATAGATCGATTTTATGCCGTTTGGTGAGAGATAGGAGCAGTGACGTCACTGGATAAGAGTCTTGCTTTATACAAATAGACCGAATCACCTCTCTCTCTCTTGAGCACAGACTTCAATATAATCTATTTAAAGTCTTTGGTGACTGTGTGCGTCCACTTCACTAAATATTTCTTGTTTGAGTGAAAAACAAAGTGGATGTTATTCATTTTATTTTAACGGAAAGCGCGCTTTCTAATTGCTACGTAATGCGTAACTTTAATCCTAATAGAAAATGTTAGGCTTTCTGTGACATCTTTCCTTCCAGATATTTTTTGATAATTCTAAAACCCAACTAGCCACTACCCACTAGCCAGGTTGAGGTTCTGGCCCAGGACTCATTTTTCTTTTTGTACTTTTTCGAGTTTAGGCTACATAACATAGAAACTAGGCCTATAACTACCAGAACTGAGATCTTTTGTACAGAAGCAAATATGTGCTTCCAACTCGTAAGTCAATCAATAATTTTATAGAATTTGTCAGATTTTGAGGCCACTGAAAAAGTGGGAGGATTCATTAAGTAACGTAACGAAATGTTGTACATCATTTGTTATAATGTTTTCAGACATGGAAAATTCATCCGGTATATCTAACGCATTCTGCTCATTATTTTGATAAATTTGTGCGGTCTTTGATGCGTATACAAAGTTAGTCTCAAAATGTATCTTTACATTCAAATGTGTTATGTTTTCAGGACTACGTGGACAGCATTAACGAGCTTCCCGAGACGGATAAGCCGTCGTATTTCGGCCTGCCAGAAAATATCGATCGCTCCTCCCAGCGAATTGTCAGTTTGCTTGTTGTTGGTCAGCTGCGTGTGCTACAGAGAGCCGACGTGAAGGGAACCAAATTCGACAAAGATGTTTGGTCCGCCGAACTGGGTCCAATTCTCAATTTGTGGAAAAAGTTAAATCAAGGCTCACAATTAATACAAGTGTGTGAAATATTAGAATTTTAATAATTCAAGCCTGAGCGAATTTGAATGGTTTCCGCCTTCCTGTAGAATAACAGAGGGATCGGCAACCAATGACCTTGGATCACGTTTCGGTTGCATGACGGCTACTGTTACCGAAATGAAATAAATGGTTTCTTTTAGATCAAAAGTGAGACTAATGCACGTTAAACTCTGTCGTCAGACATAGATTTTAGAAAATTAAATTCTGAAGCTATCCAATGCGCTGTTTAAGATTTCGCTGAAAATATTATTTTTATCTTTCCATACTTCATAGAAATGTATAATCTTTGATGTATAGTGATTCTAATGCTTTCATCAAAAGTGCAGAAACTTACTGACTCCCTCGTACTTAATGCGCATTAAATATTGCCATGACAATAAATGAAAACTGTAAATTAGTTCCCTTCCTTTTTAAAATAAAAAATATGTGCCCTTTCAATTCTGGC
>JAUYWV010001234.1:0-17569 GCA_032274565.1 Nematoplana nigrocapitula
TGCCTGATCATCTTTGATCGTCCCCTCGAAAAGGTTTACTGGTACTATGGGATTGATTGATCAACCTCAGCTACATTTTGAATTTAGAAGATGGCCTACCCAATAACAACTTTGATTCATCTCCTCAGAACAGCATCATTATTTTAGATTACTTGGCTGATCGGACGAAGGAGAATAAGGCGGTAACCCATCTTTTTACATGAATAGCTCCTCATCGTCACTGTTTTATTATTATAGTATCACAGAACCTGTTCGAGAAAGGTCCCGAGACACGCACACAGCATTGAATTCCCAATACTTGGTATTGTTTAAGAATCCGCGCGACAGTCTTCAAATAAGCGTGCTCGGTATGCAAATGTATCCAGTTAGGAAACACTTTCTGTATACAGTGTTTAGAGATGCTACCTCTCGCAGTCAGGGCTACCTTCTGGTCGATAATCATCTACGCCTACGCACCAATATTCTCCCCGTCGAAATTCCAATGGGGGTCTTCCTTTCGCGTGCTTATTATAAACAAAAATGAGTAAGAGAGAGATAACGAAAGATTAAGCGACTTCAAAAAATTCTACTCTACTTGCTGTTATTCAGGCTGCAGATCCGAAAACACGTGTCGGCATACTGCGTAGTGCAAAGTTCTGCTCAACTATTTGGCGGGAAATGTACCTCACACACCACCAATATAAAACAAGTTAAAGCGGTATAAGAACACATTGCGGAATCTGGTCAAATCTCGACGCCGTATACCTACTCTTCGTCGTAAAATGATCAGACAGAAAGGAGGTTTTCTCCCCTTTCTCCTGACTCCTATTATTTCTGCTGCGACCATTCCTGTCATAGCAAAAAAGGCGACCTCCTCAGATAAATATTCTGCTCTAGATGTTGTACAAAACCGTTGTAAAGGTCTCTTGAAATAATGATGTCTACAAATAAAACAGTTGTATACCGGTGCGTATTTACTATGACTCGCACGAAACGTGAAAAAGCTTTCAAGAAACTAATTTCTCTGGCTCGCCGTTGCTCAGCATGTGGGCGTGCCCATCTGATACAACATTCGCCTGACTGGTTCATACGATCAGTTGTGCTTGCAGCTAAGCAATGTAAACGGGGACGTCTTTCTTCTAAAAGACAACGCCAACTCGAGCCCTATAAAGGCATCCTAAATTCGTTAAGCAAGTGTAAAAGCATGAAAAAGCGCGACAAAAAATTATTTAACATGGTGGTTTTCTACCCCCTCCTTATTCTTATTCTCGCCGAATTGGGAAGGCTGTAGCGGGTGCAGCAGCGGGTGGGTCAGCTACACCTGTCATACGCAAAGCGTTTTCGAAAAAGTAGACTATAAATAAATGCAGCTGTTCTCCTTCTTCTTCTTCTTCCGTTACAGGCCACGCCGTCCCGCCCCGTCCGGGGCGGACAGTGGCGGGATCGCGAGGCGATCTATCCCCCTCAGTAGTCTCATCATCTTGTTTGGATTTTGAAGTACCGTTTTCATGACCGGGTTGAGGCCGAAAAGCTGTACCCTCAGCCTCGATCCGGTAGCACACTTCATCAGGATATGTTCCACTGTATCCGTCACACCATATGACGTACAGACCGGGCTGGGTGCCTTGCCGATGGCGAACAGATAGTCTTTCCCTGTCAGGAGTTGCCGGTACGGGACCTCCTCCAGTCTTCTCCGTCCGGCCGGGCGCTTCTTGCAGTTGATTGGTCCTTCTGTCTTTTTCCATTGGTCGTAGAGTTCCATCCTGGCCGTCCATTGTTGGCGCGACATCCTAGCCAAGGTGGCCTTGGCAGTATCCATAGATATCGGCGCGTATTCCTGCGGGAGCCTCGACGCTTCACCTGACAGCCTGTCTGCCTCATCATTCCCGTCTATATTGCAGTGTCTGGAAACCCACTGGATGGTGATCTGATACGAGAGGGACAGGTGTAGAAGGGAGCTCCAGATCTCTTCGTAGAGCTCGTCTTTCTGGTCCACTGGGCCTGCTGCCAGACGCTGGATCGCGGACCTTGAGCCTGAGCATATTCTATTCGAGCTTATGTTCCGCCTGGCTTCGACCGGCAGGCCAACTAGGGTTGTCAGGGCTTCTTGAATCGCGACCAGTTCGGCGCGGTAGCTACTGCAAAGGCTACCGGTCGCCCTTTTTCCCTCCATTCAATCGTCGATCGGTAGCTGGATGAGCGCTCCGCCGCCACCTGACAGGTATCCCTCCTTTGTCGACCCGTCTGCCCTGCAGATAGTGTCCGCCGGTCGGAGTTCCACCAGTGCCTTCTCCCTCCGTCTGTCTCCTCGTCTCGATGTTGGCCGATCTCTCTGTTCCGCGTGGCATGTCGTAGAACTCGATCCCTTCCAGATTGCCCTGCAGTTCCCAAGGTGGCGTCTTGGTCGTTGAGGAGATCTTCTCTCTGTGGTAGTTCGTTAGTCCTGCGCTGTTGATGCCGGCCTTCGATGTTCTCCGCCAACATGTCTTGTTGCGTCTTGGTTCAGTGGCTGTGGAGGTGTCGTGTTCTGACGTCGCGCTTCGGCGCAGGCCCCCTGGTGGCCCTCGTATGCCCAGTTCTTCAGTCTCAGCTGGCATGTCCGGAGAGCCATTTCTCTCGCTGGAGCGTCCTGGGGAGCCTCACCAGCTGTTTTCCTCCTCCTTCCCACATAGAATGGAAAACCTATATAAGCGCATGCTTCTTGTTCCCGAGGCAGAATATCAACAGCTGAAACACTATAATCAGGTTCAACCAGTTTGGCCAACAGACAGTTCTAGTGAGCGCTAACAAAAATTATATGCCCTCAACCTTGCTAAAAAACGCGAGGCTTCATCTCCTCCTCCTCCTTCCGCTCCGGTAAAGACCGATTTCAGTCGTGAAATTATACTTCTACCCAACGCATTTCGTGCCCGAGCACAGAGACTCTATACTCTGTTGGAGAAACATCGACCAAGCCATATAGATTTTGACTCCTCAGGCGCTGTTATTTTTTAACAGCATGGAGTATCGCTGTATGGCAGTAATCTGATCGATCTTGCAATAGCCGTACCCCGTCGACGCAACTTCCAACCTTCAGGCTGGGCCGAATTCAGTGTTATTCTTCGCCGACTTAATAGTCCACTATCCATTCTCAATAGGGAGACTCAAACTGAATGGAAAACAGAGGATAAGATGCCTAGTACAAGAGCAACTGGAGCTTGATTCAACCGAAAAGGAAATGGATACGCATATAGACATGCATAAATAAAATTAAACTTGACATCTTTGTGTGTGTGTCGGAATGTTTTCATATGCAAATACTGTCTGTGTCCGTGTGTTGGTGAAGAGGAGGCTGAAGTGGATGTGAATATTGAATGTAAAAATATTTCCTGCTGTCCAAAGTCCTATACTCTACCTCTTCCCAATGAGCAACGCGAGACGGGAGGAGACCCAATTAGAAACCGTCTATTACGACAGTTCCCATCTTGAAAACTTGAAAACCTACTTATTTTCCAGCTTGTAATTTTATTGTAAACACTTTTCTCGATTTGTACCCATTCCGAAAACATCTATGCAGATGACTGTGGATAAATATAAATATATATATATATTTATTTCAAATGCTGAAACGCGACATGGTCGTATTTCATCATTTATCAGACTGTGATCAATAATGCAATTCGGTAAAATAATCGATTAAATCAATATACAGGAATGATCAATGTTGACTTAACTAAACGATATCTTGATGAATGACTGCCCAGGGTGGAGTGGGAGTAGGAAAAGGTGCATATAGTGTATAGTGTTGCAATATTACGATTGTGCTATACTGCGATGAGCACTTTGTGGTGCAAGAGCTTATATGTCGCCGTATGGCTCCGTTTATAGAGACCAAATTTCCATACGGAGCTCCAATCTTACTTGATTACTCTAATGAGTCTGCTAAGTAGGACACTAATCATGCCAGTGATTAAATTTACTCATATCACGCAAACGCGTAGTCTTATACGAGATAATCTACGGGAACACAATATAGCGCTAATGAAAGTCTGTTAATTTAGAGAAAAGTAGTATTGAAGTGGCTTGAATTCTACTGACTTTATCCGTTAGCTATGTTATGTTAGTGTACACTCACTCATTAGTTTCACCTTGTTTCAATCATGCCACACTGCCTTTTCTGTCAATGGAAATTTCACCGTAAATATATGCTTTCTTGCCACTACAACAATCGTTTTGTGCTAAATTCAGTATAATAATATCAAACGCGTCCGCTAGTTCGAAATGTAAGCAAATGTTCAAATCGAAGCTATCTCCATTTCCATGAAAGCATTACAGACCGAATATCAATAGCAGATATAAAATAACGTAAAGATTTGACAGTCCTAAAAAGTGTCTCTGCTTGAGACATTGTGCAGCGTTTGTTTGACGACGGGCAGTGCGTTGTGCGAGAGCTTTGCAGTCAGATTCCAGGGATGCTGACGCGCAGTTGCTTTTAAAGCGATTAATGCCTTGTTCAGTTGTTTCTTCGTTTTGATGCACTCTCGTTCCTTTGGCAGCTCGTGACTGGGATCCATTAGTTGATTTTGTTTAGTTTGCAATTTTGTCGCGAATTACAATCATTATATCAACTTTATAATTTCAATGTAACTCAATTTCCAAGTCTGCTTGTATATATATATATACATTATTGAACAAATCAATCAATTCTTTGTTGTTATTAATGGCCGATTATTCTGAAATGATGCAGTATGTTTTATGATCAACTAGTAGAGGGTACCCGCGTTGCTGGGTAATAGAATAGGGCACATGCCTAACCCTAACCCTAACCCTACCCTAATCCGCTCCCCCATTTTCGGGGGTGCCCTGCAACTTTTGTTTTATGAAATTTTCTGTGGGAGGCTTACTTCTGCCCGAAACGGTCATTTCACACCGTTTTTAGCCTCCTTGACCTCGACCACGACCCCTTGTCCTCGACCCCGACCTCGGAGGTTGACCCCGCCCACCTATGTTACCCACTGGGTTGAGGGGGTCACCCATGCAAATTAGTTTCCTTAGTGTTGTACAACGTCGAAATATCCTAAGCGTGCTTTAGTTAGGAATTCTCATTTTCTCTTAAACGAAAGATAAAATAGTTGGCACCCACAGGAAAGCTGACACTCATTGAAAAGATTCATTTTGACTTCAACTATATAATAACCATCATCATCATGCTAAGATAGAAACTAAACGTTCTAAACCAAATTACAAATAATTTACTATAAAACCAGATTGAAACAAATCAACATGAACATCACGAGAAACTTCAAGGAAAATCTTTTAAAAACATGATGTACCATAATTCGAAAGAGTCCTATTAAATGAGGCTCTTAAGTTTTTAATGGCAATGGACTCCCTAAAATGTGAATCAGAACACTACAAGATGATAAACCAATCGCAATGCGTGATATCACGCGTCCACGAGCAAATCCTTTCACAGAACCTGTTTCTTCTGCTACCACACTTCTGGTGTGATTTCTTCGGATGGTCTAGGTAATGCATGGTTAGATTCAGCTGTAGTTCAATACATTTGAACGGAAATACTAACCGTACTTTTAGAATCTATGCGTCATTGTTTTATTGAGGTAAGATGCGTTTTGGAAAATGAGGCCTTGTTGATCTTATCCTTATCGCTACAAAGACCAATAACCACAGCTGTCTGTGTCCAGTTTTGATTCTAGGCTGTCTATACTGTCATTTCCCGCATACTTTCTCGTTTTCTGCTTCCGTGATGTGGCATTAGGATATACCGGTACTTCATTCTCTAATCTAATCGTATTTGTTTGCAAACATTTATTCGACGCGTTTCGGTCGAAACATCAGACACCATCATCAGAATGAATGTTTGCAATCAGTGTCGCTCTTACTTTTATTCTGATCGTATTTCTTCTGTCAGAATATTTATATATATATATGTGTGTAGGTTGATTTCGTCGTTGGAGAACAGTATACAAAAAGAGGCCCTGATAGAGGTTGATACTTGTTTTCAGATGTAGCATCAAAAATACTTTTTATATTTTTCTTTTCACAGATGTGTTGTTTGAAAATAATGATCAATTAATTTCTTCATTATCGGGTGTTTTTGTTTTCATAAATATATGTATGAATATACTGTACATATAACCACACCTGTCTAGAAAGAAAGATATAAACGAACTTCATACCCATAAGACCTAAAAACATTGTAATTGTCATAGAGAAATTTTATGTCGAACTCTATAGTCCCCTATACATCTGCAAAAGTCAGGAAGGGTCCCCTGTGGTCTGGCATCCGGAATTTGAAAAGTATTGCTACGCGCCGCTGCATGAAATGGATAATTATTCTTTCAGACTGTTACAAATACATCCTACAATTTTCAAACTTCGACTTATCAAAAGTTTTATTTACATGCATAAAATTTAACGAATGACAGCATAATCAGTGCTGCAGACAATAAAACGATTGATGAAGTAAATCGTACCCCACTTTTTCTGTTGTTAGTTTTTCATGAAAGAAAGTGATTTCTAGAATATTGCGACTATTTAAGGTCTAGTGAACATTTATTGAAATTATTGTTGTATATTCATTTACTTCATTAAATTCATTGGTCTCTGTATAAGGAATAATGACCTTCTTAAAACGATCGATCATTTGATTCAAGCCAGTCAATAAGACCTCATATAGAAAAAGATTATCTGACTGTAGTCATCATATAGTTTCTCCACGTTCGGGCAATACCAATCAATACCAATTTTCCAGTGCCACACGGCACGACACTCAAACAGCTCTCTAAACGTGTTGGCGTGATGAAATGTGTAAAGCTTATATCATATTCATTCGTGAAAAGAACACAGAACCACACAGTCAATCAGTGTCACATATTTTTCTCCGAATGTGATAACATGAAGAGTTTCAGAAAAATTAATCGTCTGTGTCTGTCTGTCTGTCTGACTTCTTCTAGACCATCCACCGGAGCGAGCGGAAATTGTAAGTACCTACCATAGAAATCGGATTATGCGGCATAGCTGACTAGCGAACACGGGAGTTTTAAAAACGTCTATCTCCGCCACATATTTTGCCACACTAGTGGCAGCTTCTATTACGACACATGCAAATGGCGGCGTGTCAGTTCTAGATGTTAAAAACAAATCACATTTCTACCTACCCTTTCAGGGGCGGGGCAGGGCATGCCCTATTACTCTATATATGAATTTCAACTTTTGTCCGTATGGGTGCTACATGTTCCGTTTAAAGTGTCCGTATTAGACCCTTTTAAGATTACCAAAACTATTCGTCACTTTTACATCTGTTCATAATATGCGATCATCATATAATGTTTTGTAGATAAAGAACACCACTGACCACAGTTATATTCAATTTATTATCAATGATCGATTTGTTGTAGCCCATTATACGTAAAATCTTCAAATTTACATTATTCCGATTCGAAAGAAATGTGCCAAATTTGGACATTACTTAACAATACACTTAGTTATTTGGAGTTTCGATGATCTGGTACACTGTGTGTTTACTTCAAGGAGCAAAACGTCGGGATCCTCACCATGATCGTCACGCAGATACACCGGCCAATGTTCGATATGATGGTGTGGGACACGAGGCTATTGCGGCCACACAGGGACGTTGCGAGGTTTGCCAGAAGAACAACCGACGACAATGCCTGACCGCAACAACAACAACAACAACGACGATGCCAAAAATGCGGCAAAAGACTTCACCATGACAGAGGCACAAACTGCTTCTCAGTTTATCACACAGAGAAGTAGATGGCAAACAGTTCATCAGTTACTCTCTGTTTATCCATTGCTCACAAACTGTTTGTTAGTTTATCAGTCATATGCTCTACTAGTGCTGTATATATTTTTATAGCCATATATATAGAACTATGAAAACGATATGGCATATGTAAAATATCAATATTGTCCTGTTTTATAATCAATATAAACCGATTCGTAATCTTTAATCACTTTATTTTAGAGTTTTGTTCGATTTTTTAAAGTCTAAAAACGTACCCCTGGACCGCCCACTGTTCCCATATGGGAACATCTACATTTTGAAGAGTTGCAATAAATTATCGAAATATTATTATTGCTTCTTCATTAGAAGGGCAAAACTAACTAAGTGTCAAACAATGAAATAAAAATTCGATTTGAAAAGGTTCTTGGGCTTTAGAATGTTAGCATGAGTAGCAGAGCAGCTATATGGGTATCAGCGAACACACTATAGAGGGAGGACGCGTGTGCTCCCTCAGGTATCCCGTCTAACCCACATAGCTTTCTGGGCATGAAGAGCACTTCATGTTGTAGACCACAATAAAGGGACTAACAAAAATTAAAAAATTGTCAAACACGTCGTTGTTCTTGCATCCTATGATTATGCAGACTGTATAAAATTATTTTGTAACGCAAACTCTGCATTCTATACACACAAGTAATTCTGAGGACCACTCAACACTGCTAATAGTAGACGAAGCTTGTTCCTACGTACTGTAGTAGAGTGACGATACGAAGTTATGAAGAGGTAAAAATGCCGGTTTAGTAATCATCATCATCCAGTGAGCATTACCTTTCTCCCAGCAGGGAATAAATGATTTCTAATGCAGCGCCAACACGGCCAGGCGAAAGCGCACGCGCTGTCGCTATGGTAACGAAATACTCGGAAACTTTTCGCAATCCAGTTGGCATGACAACGTGTTTCTTTCTTCTGCGTCCTAAGTATTGAGGAGAAAAGAGAGTGAGAGAAATGCACAGAGAGGAAGGAGGGTTGAGAAATTGAGTAAAGCAGGAGGCGGCCTACATAACGCATTGTCTGACTAACCAGTTCTTCTCGCCCAAACCGTTTGACTATCCCAGTGTCCCGTCTTATCAATTAACTATACAGTAGGCCTCTACTATTCGGGGTAAGTTTTATTAGTTGATTTATACATGTCTATCTATGCATATTGTCATGGTAATAGTAATAATAGGTAATAATCCTAAATACAGTGAACGAAAGAGTTTAGCTTACTTGGCATATGACAATCTAACCATGTAAATAGCTGGAGCATAACTGATCTGAAATATCACCTTGCTGCTGAAGAGGACCAAAGAATGGATACGGGCAGCTATAGCAGTCCCAAAAGACCAGAATATTGACGTCGACGTAGTAGTGAAACAGGGATTCTATCAACATTCGACTTTCGTTATTCCATTTCTCATTGTTCGGTGCACCCAAACTGTTATCAAGGATCTGAAGACCTGGTGAGGAAAGCGGAACATTTTTAAAATTACTCATTCTTACCGTGGGCGATTGCTAAAATACTACTTTGTACTATACTGCAGATGAGGCTTTCAATGGAGTTATCAAATAAAATCTCTTAAACCATATTACTCCCTTTGAGGACGTTAGACGTTGACGTAAACTTTGGCGTAGTGCGATGTCCGCCCATCAATGATATAAAAAAATCATTTGCGTAACATCCTTGATAGCCACATTCATTTTATGGGAATGTGTATTCAGTAGTATACAGTAGACGATTTCTGAAACGCTACACTCTCAATGGTGAATCTGGCAGCTGTAGTATGTTTGTTTGTTTGTCTGTTAAGTTGTAACACTTTGATGCATTCTATGATTGTTATGTGCGGTGTACATAAGAAATTTACATTGCCTCTCGGGCAATTCCAACATACTACATATTTGTCCCTCGCTGTTGGCGTGCACCGTGCAGGGCGAGTAAATACCGATGACGCGCTTGGCAGAAGATTCATTATTGTTAGTCAGCAAGTCTCCATTGCTTCGCGAGTATATTCATAATTATCAGGCAACACCAGGCACTCCTGCTAGTAATAATATGTATATGAAATAGTTCTGTAGGATGTGAAAAGTTGAAATTGTAACCATTCTGGTTCCTGTTGTGATAAGAGTATTTGATAAGGTAACACAGAAGATAGAAAAATTCGACCCAGCATATATATAGTATTAGTATCTCCAGTAGCACTACTGCAAAAAGCTTGGTCTCCCAGAAACACTGCATGGTAGGCCTACAGAAAGAAGGTTGTTGCAGGGTGGTAACCCGCTGCTCATGCCGATAATTACCAGTATATGAGATCAGTCCTGAGAAAGGAAAGATCATTATCAGCATAATAAGTTATTATTAAACACCAGAGTAGAAAGCAGGCGAATATAGGAAACATTTCTTTCCATATGCAAACGTTTTCGACAACAACGGTTGTCTTCATCATGCAAGTAATTATAAAGTGACACAAATACGTTTTGGATGCACTACAGCACAACAGCAAGATATACAACAAAGGAAACGAGTAAAAAAATTTAACAAAAACTGGAGCAAGGTTGTTTTGACTTAATGTGAAGGGCTTCTTTAATTTTGAGTTGAAAATCGTACTTGGCAGAATCAATGATTACGAAATAAATTTTTAAATTACATTTACTAGTAGGATTTCCCGTGTAGTGTGTGGCTATAGCGAGCGCTGTTTGTTAAGGGAATTGTCAAATCGATCATAAGAAAGTCTGACCCCGAAAAGTGACAGAGAAAAACGGGCATAAATGAATTTTCGTTTATGTGTAGCATATTGATTTGCCATGCAACGCTTCCTTTATACATGCATCAAAGTAACTAACGTAACAAAACTGACAAACATCAAACAAACAAACTTTAAAAAACATACTGACGAGAAACAGTTTTCAGATTCAATTTCGTTATTAAGACTCTTAATCTGTACTATATTGATTAAGCTCTGTAGCTAGCAGCTACTCTAGAATTCAAATTCAGTATTCGATGAGTATACCATATATTGATGTTCAATACTACTGCAGAATTCAAATTCCTACGAATACTGGAAATCATCTATTAGCATGGTTCTTTGGGTATTTTCTGCTGTGGGCCTCTCAATTATAATTTTTGCATCTCGTGGCTATTTTCCCCATGGTACCCATTGGCGTAGCATTTTTTGAGTCATCAAGCATACAAATCGGTGAAGAGAGTTGGGAGATAAATACCGGTCAGACATACATACATACATTTCTCTAATTAATTATAGATAGCATATTACAAGTTGTTTCAAATTGAATATCATAAATATTTTGCGCTATTATCTTTTTGGCACCCCGCCCCTTTTTATTCATAACATAATTGCTTCTAAAATTAGTAAAATCGGTTTCTACGCATAAATATTGATGTAATTACTGAAATATTATTATTCATATTGAAAGTCAATTAATAATAATAATTGAACGCACCGTCAATGTTTATTGTACATATATACAGTAATTCAGCGTACGACATATTTTAAAATGGAGCCAATGTTTGGACAGATTTTATCATTTTTCTCCACTATAAGAAAAGCTTTTAGTAAGCTTTTTTGAATGGATGAATCCTAGATGAAAATGATGAAAGATATCGAAACATTGGTGCCATTTTACAATGTCGTATACGCTGAAAAATAGAGTTAGGGTGAACGCTCTGTTTAAATATATATTCCGATATAAACAAAAATCGAGCGCCATTTTATAATATATCGTAGATACATCGTTGCTACATACAACATTTACAATAAGCTTTGACGGTGAGTTTATTATTGTTAATAGATGTTCAATATGAATTCTTTTCAGTAATTAGATCAATTTTTATGAGTATAATTTGATTTCAATATTTTAAGACGTTTCTTAGTGGAAGTGCGAAATGCGATAATAGCGCCAATATCTTTGCAGCCATCTAATAAACATATCATCGTATTTGTTTAATCCAAACTGTCTTCGTAGTGCTAGTTAAATTGTCCCAATTGAGCCAATTGACTATTGCGAAACCCACTTCATCACACTGCAAGTAAGCCAACCCGAATGCCTTTTGTCATCTGAAATATTTTATTTAAACAAAATGAATGAAAGCAATCATCAATATAAGATAGTACGTACATAGTTAGATGTTAATATGTAGCTTTGAATACATTCAATTAATAGTCCAATTCTCAAAATATTTCGAAAGCTGTAAGGGAGCGGTTGCCTGAACCGCATGATCTATAAAGCGCAAACTGCAAAATACAGCTAAAGCGGTCAATAAAGCACTATGTGTGACGTAGATACAAGTATTTACATGTAGAATAAGAAAATGAGAGAGAGAAAGAAGAGGGAGGGTAGCTATACCTAGGTGGTATAAAAGCTAGAAGGGAGTGACAGAGAGAGGACTATTGAGGGAAAGAGAGAAAAGGAGAAGAGAGAAGAAAGCAGCAAGGAGATATACGAAGAGAGAGAGAGAGAAAGAAAGATGAGAGAGAGAATGAGGAGGGAGAGACGATGGATATATATATATATATAATAACGGAAATAAATTTACATTTATCTTTCATAGTTCTCAATTCGTGTTTTAGGTCTCAAGTATGAGTTAGCATAGTTTACAGTAATTCCTGTATAGAACCTGCAATCTTCAACCTTTTCAGTAGATCAGTTTGTCGAAATGGAAATAAGAAATAAAACGCAGATTGGAGATTTTTCAGTGTTGTTGGAAAAGTGGTCAATGTCTTTTTATCAAAATGGATAATTCCATTCGTAATGAATCCCAATTGGATTTGCAGAAAATGAAAGCGAAGCATTTCTTAGTGGAAAATATTAGTGCATCCTCTATAACTGTGCAACGCAACCCGTTATCCATGCTGAGCTGTCTTGGCGGCACCCCAGATATCGGACAGCATACTCCCACAGATAACTTTAGATTTTTAGGAGACCAATCAAATCCAGCTAAAACTCTGATTGGTTAGTTTGAATTTCTCTTACATTTGTGTAAAATAATAACTGGATGACTTTAAAGTATAGTATATATATATACATATATATGTTTCAGTTTACCATTAAAATGGAATGAATGTGACTTTTATCGCTAAACTGAAGTAGATACAGACGTTTGTTTTCTCGCTTGAGGTCTAAATAGACGGCTCCCTGGATTAATTTGACTGGAAAAATCTGCACTTACTGGTGCTAGTATGCGATACGATATCTACTATACTTCTGGAACTGTGTGGATATGTACCTTCAGCAGTTTAGATTCTGTGACTGCCACCAAGTCTGGTCGAAAAGTGAGAAAATGTTGTCTGAGTATTTTCTGTTGCTCATAGCTGGCCTCGTTTGCATGTCTTTAACCCTGCAGGATCATGATATGAATTACGATGCGATTAAGTGACGCTTAGCGTTGCCTGTCTGTCTGTACAGCTGGAGACGGCGACGCCGGCATTAAACCGTCTGCAATCCGTCACAACATTTGGTTCACACTTGACTGCACAATTTGCGTTCCTGGCCGTCTGCTGTCGGCCTACTGTCGGTCCGATGCAGTTCCATCAGTTCTCGTCTGTCCGGCAAAGTGGGAAGCAGCGGCGGTGGCGGCGGTGGGGGAAGAGCCCGTTTGGCCGCCCGTCTCTTTAGACTCCCGCTGTTACTGCTGCTGTCGTAAGAGGCCCGACGTCCACCTCCAGGTGTTGTCGACGGCGATTCGACGATCAGAGCGGTAGCCTCCCCAATCGCCGGGGGCAGAATGCGCAGATGCGTGTTGTAATTGGGGAGGTTGGGATTGCCCGGAGGAAAGTTGACCGTCATGGCGAATTCTGATTGGTTGTAATAGGTTGGCTCGAGGGCTCCGTATTGGACCGAGTCAGAGCAGCGCCGACGATAATTGGACACCACCGTTGATTCGGATCCATCGGATTGGACAGAGGCGGGGCGACACCCTTCTACTTCCCCTCCTGCAATTCCACCTCCTCCTCCACCACCAATGGCCGTTTTGTCCAATTTCTGACTGTCGATACCACTATCACTGGAAAGATTTTGGGAATTGTCGCTCGAACTCGGGCTATCGCCCGGAATCATCTCGTGGTCCTCTTTGAAGGTCACCACCCGATTGCCCGCTTTCCGACCGACCGAAGAATTCTCCCCTCGAATCAACCCGGTCTCCTCCTCGTTGTCAGTTTGGGCTCCTTGGGAGGAGGGGGCCACGGGGGCGGAGATGGGCACCACTGACGGCGGCGCACCTCCGCGAATGCTAGGTCGGCGCACAACGTATTTTAGAACACCTGGAAAGCGCAAAGACAAACAGTTCCAGTTAAGCTTTTAATCAGTTAATACGAATAATTTGTAATTTTTGTATATATTTAAATATTTGTAGAATTTTCGCCGGTAATATAGAGAGTTTATTAAATGTCGTTTTCTATTTCAATAGAATCCATAAAAATCAACGATATTGTTATATTAGTATTTTCTCCAGAAATCATAAGTGCATGGCCAGCTTGTGTAGCAATTTCAAGCATTTTTAACCATACACTTTGAATATGGATTAATCTGAAATATGAATGTTTGAACTTTGATTTGCGCAAATATCAACATTATAGATTTATCTACCATTTTTGAAGAAACTACCGAACTTATTAATTTTTATATTACAACTGAAGTAAGGAATGGTACGTCATCAACTGAACTACATCACAAGTTAGTGACAGCCTGGGGAGAAGAGAATGTGTATAGTCTGCGGCACGTCCAAAGGACAGCAAGGGAAATCAAGGACGGTTAACGCGTAACTTTAAAAAGGAAGGAAGGTTCGGGAAGACCAAGGACATCACGTACTCCAGAGAATGATTGTGGAAGAAGATCCAACTGTTTTATTAAATTACATAAGCATTGTTCTCGACTTACACGAAAGTACGGTGCATAGAATTCCAACCCTGAATCTGAAGAAAAGAAGCCTATGTGCACGATGGGTTCCATACGAATTGACCGAGGCACAGAAGCAGTTACGAGTGACTGGTGCTCAGAACATACTGGATACAATCCCCGGTAACGTGCTTGTCATTGACGAGAAATGGCTGTATGCTAAACCTCGTCCACCTCAACAAAATGTGCGAGCATGGGTGATCGCGTACAACAGTAGCTCGACGTGGAATGTCAAAGAAATTCCAATTAATTGTTGGGATAAACTTCAGAGGTGATCACTACGTTGAGGTTCTACAACCGGGAGATGGAAACAGTCGATAGCGAACGTTACATTGCATTCTTAACACAGATTCTATCTGTTTGGTGACAAGGCACCAGCACCATAATGCACGACAATGCTCGGCCACATATCGCCAAACTGACAAATGATTTCCTCAACAGAATGATGTTGACGGAGTCCACCAGTCTCCTTATTCACCAGACATGAATCTGTGAGATCGGTATGTTTTTCGGAATATGGCAGTACAGCGAGCAAACACCGAATTTACTGATCGAAACTCTGTCCTGCAATTTCTGTAAAACTAACTTTGAGCAATTCAGCCGTCACAAATTGGGGAGAGAATTTACCCGACTTCGCGAGGATCTCCAGAAGATCATTGATCTCAAGGGAGATTATCTAAAGTGAACTGGAACTGTACATGTTTACTATATTTAGTATTTTATAATATTTTGTATTCAGTCTATAATACTTTAATATATTTAACTGTTTTGGATAGCTTTTTTACATATTTTTTTAAAAAGACAACTTAGTCATTAAAAACGACGTTTTTCTAAACACCCTATAGAATGCAGGTAATATTTGAAATTATTTGGCACAAGGCACAAATCTGCGACTACAGTACATGAATGAACTGATATAAGATTGTAAGGAATGTGCTATAATGCGACACGTTTGAAATTCATTGTTACACTCAAAAGCTATTTACTGCCAAACAGTGTCAAATGTATATACAAAAATTTATACGGCGATCCAATAGGTGAAGTCACAGAAAGATTGAACCTAATATGACCTCACTTCAAAGTTTTAGATTAAAACTAATTAAATTAATGTTGGAAAAGCACATATGTTCACTCGTGACCTCGCAGAACACTTTTCACCACTAGTCCCCTGGCCTCGTGACCAATGGCGAAAACCTTCTGCTAGTCATGCACTCGATGTCAGAAAATCGACGTTTGATGTCGGCGACGAGTTGAGTAGGGCGTCTATCTCCCAGCTCCAACTGTGCGAGCGCGTCCTCGATGAGCTGATGACGTTTGGCCTTCAGCTGCTGAAGTACCAGGTCTTTCAACGCCTCATAGGTGGGGGCGTCAAGGACGACATTTTGGGCTATCTCCTCGGGCAGGGCGGCGAGAGCATGGTGACATTTGGTGTCTGTACGAGTGATGCCGGCTTAGTGCGAACTGGGACTCAACGTTTCGAAACCAAGTTTCAGGCGACTTCTTGTAAAACGTGGGACGTTTCACGGCGATGTGACCCACAGGTGCAGGGAGCGGTGCTTGCTCAATAGCCATGTAAAAGGGGCTCTGCTACCAATTTGTAGGGTTGTAGATATCAACAGAAGAGTTAAGCAGTGGAAAATTATGGCTAACTTATTCGTACAAATGATTTGCTTATATAGGGCCAAAACACCGTAACAGACGTGCCATTTTAAGCATGCTTTTGATTTTTAATGTAATTTTAAAGGCATAAATCGATTCTATATTTTGCATTTTTTACACGTGATATTAGAGAAAACACTTTGGTCAACATAATTTCACTCATTTTATTTTAATATAGCAATTCCCACTTTTTCAAATCGAAGTAGAAGTCGTCGTAACGCACGTGACAGTAAAACGTAACGGACGTGACCATATGTCATATTAGCACAGATTTACAGTGAACTGTTCTTCCGATGAGCTGTACATTTGGTACACAACTTTTCCCGATGGAGGCATTTGGACTTCCAGTATACAGCAGTAAATATGTTAATTGAATGGGGGTTCCAATGCTCACTTTGTATCTCGTCTTGCTGTGAGCAAGAATAATTTTCTCTGAAATCAACTTGCAAAACAGACTTCTCATTCTCTCGGATTTTCTCTAAAGATTCCCTCTGCCGTTCCTTCAGAAAGCAATGCCACTTGAAGATTTGCAGCTTGTTGGTGATCATTTCAAATATATCCTGACATGTATTGAAACGATCAATTTTATCCATATGTCCTTCAACATGTGGCCATTCTTGGTGGCGAAGCAGAGTAGAAGATGCAATGAGTTCAAGGGACAGTTCCAATGGAGGACAGTCGTTACATGTGCTTGACATGCATGTCAAGCAGTAAATATATTCATGATGCTCGCAAACACATACGTTTTTTGGTATTTCACTAGAGTATTTGACATGCTGGGGCGTCAGCTTCTGAAAAGAAGCGCGACCAATTTTGATTTCAGGAATTTTTTCAAGAAAGAGAGCATGTGTCTCACGGAGTAGCATATTCATATGCCTGAGTTTTATCTTTTCTTTCGTATTACCATCCTTGGCCCTGAAAACTCGGTTATCGTCCTTCCCCGTGCTTGGCGGCTAATGGCGCCACTTTCAAAAAATGATACCACACTTTCTTTCGTAAGCTCTGACAAGGCAGTACTTCGACGTTGTACTGCTGAAAATATTTTTTTGCTTCCTTTCCAAAGACGCTCGTGGCAATCGCTTTGACAATAGCAACTTGTTTAGATGGAGAAATGGGAAAAGCTTTTATGACTTTCTCAGCTGATCGATTAAAAGATGATTTGGACGAAAATGCTTTGCCTGATGGTGAAATGTCTAATATTAGAAATACCTAAAATATATCGTAACTGACGTG
>JAUYWV010001345.1:0-15383 GCA_032274565.1 Nematoplana nigrocapitula
ATGGAAATCACACATAATTGGTATAAATCCAAAGGCCAGTAGGTATGTAAGGCACGTTTGATTAGTTCTCCACAAGTGTTTACTAACAATGGAAATCATTCATCAACACGAAGAGCACTAGATGTGTCTTTACTGTTAATGGTTGTCATGGAAACAGTTGCTATTTACATTAATGCAGAATTATCTGTCACACGTCAAGCACATAGTGTTGCTGCGAATCGAACAATGATAGCAACGCCTGCGCTCTGGTGTGAAGATGGGGAAATGGGCTGGGATTTCAGGTGCAGCCAAACGTCGTTTTTTTGTCTCACATACAATATCATATAATTTAAGATAAACAAACTGTAAGAACCTTCTAGGGACACTTTGATAAAAAATGAAAATCGCTGTGAAAACTGAAGTTAATCCTATTTCGGGAAGCAATGTTTCTCATATGTTTTAAGGCATTCGTTTTTGTAGATATTGAGTGTTCACCCTCGAGCAAAAATGGGCAGTTTATAATTATTCCGGTTGTCTTAAAGAGAAACAAAATAGCCGAATACTGTGATAATATAAAGGTATGAAATACATACTCTACTTTGGTTTATGTATACAATACTTCAATTTCCGACGACTCAGGTGCTCGCCTCGCCGAACTCGAGGTTGCTTTGGAGAAATACTGTGTACCACAGATCAACTCTGCAGTGCTCGAATTGGCCAACGAGAACAGCGTGGAAGACTTCACTGAGGCTAGGCGTGTTCTAGTCAAGATTGCCGACAACATTATCGAGCATCCGCTAGAGGAGAAATTCCGCTCTCTACGCCTGTCAAACGCCATTGTCGAATCGAAACTACTGCCTTTCTCAGGTGCAATCCAGTGCCTGATGGCTATGGGGTTTGTGGTAAGTTTGCCATGACAATAATCCTTCTATTTAAATCTTACTGAGCCGCTTTCTTTCCATACGTGCCCATTCTTCTCTTTGCATCCACAGCTTCTTCTAGTCCCACGCCGAGAAACGTTATCGATCAGAGTGAGAAACTAGAACACTCGATTCTAAACTCACATATTCAGAACTTACATTTTAAAAGCAAACTCCACGATCCAACCCTCAAAGCACTCACTGCAAACAGATGGGACTAAACAAAGAAACAAGTAGAAATGCATTCAGAGCAATCAGCGAACTTGTACTCGGATATGTATCCACCATCTGGTCACCCATAGTATGAAACACGAACAGCCATAAACTACAAACAATACAAAACAAAGTACTCAGAATCTCACACAAGTACCAATGCCAGACAGGCTCCAAAAACCAACCATCTCCCACAATAGCAACACACCACAAACGTAGACCGAACCATTTCACAACACTTAGATACAACAGATCCCCTCTTTTTCTACAATATCTTCACAAAGTAATTCATACGCCGCACACCTCAGCTCTCTGTCCGCTCTGCAAAAACATCCACATAACACACCACACTTCTTCTCCTGCACACGCAGCCACACACACAGACCATACGATCTGGACAGACCCAGTCGGTTTGTGAGGCTGCTTAAGTATTGGAGGGCCAGTCTGTGCTGTCCCTAGGAGATGGGTGGCGGACGCCCATAGCACCTGGCAGTGGGGATGGGGTCGCTAACAATAACAGCCGAAAATAAAACAAAACAGGACTTTTGAAAGTGTATTTTTTATGTGGATGTACGTATGCATACATTATTCAGATGTAATAAAAAATATCAGATCCTAAAGTTAGTGATATGCGTGGTGCTGCTTACCATGAAGTAGCGATTAAACTTCCCAGTTTTATTAACTGTTACGTCTAGATATAGGTTCACTTTTTGTCTGATTATCTATCGCTAAAAATAATCACAATAGTTGTGTTTAGCTTTTTATCGACATTGGCTGTCGAAAGAGCTTTAGAATTTCATGGTATGATAACTGTAGAGATATCGAAGTGAAACCGACTAAACAAACACATACTTCCACGCATATTGAAGTATGAGCGAGTGCTATAATACAATTAACTAATGTAATTGTGCATTTACAGAGATTTATTCTGCAATTTTAGGAGGATACCGAAAGGTTATATCTGCCTCCGTCTGCAGACCTTTCTCAGATGAGGTTTATTCGGAGTCATCTCAGCCAAGTCGAACATGGGGCAAAGAACAACTCGAATATCCGAGTGACTTCAGCGTCCCAAATTGCCCCAACATACGCCGCACCGACTTCGTCGCAGCCTCAACTCAATCAGCCAGTGGTGCCGCCCACACTCCAGCCAGTGGCAGCACCGCCACCTGCAGTTCTGGCGACGCATTCGGGCAAACCACATGTGGTGTTAGGCACTGTACGGCAACTCAGGAACCAGATACGTCTGTATGAGTTGGAACAATATCAGGTGGGAGGAGAAATCTGTAGTTCCAAACAACAACAACAACATATTCCATAATGGTTTCATTTGGGTCTTGCAAAAAAAGATAAAAAATTGGCAACACTTAAATTTAGTACTTACGGATCGTTTTTCAGTCATAATAAAATACTGTGATTTCCTTATAAGCGGTGATGTTTAAAGTCTCTTAGATCTGAGAAATATTGATAGTTCGATATTTTTCTGCTAATGTCTTGCAATTTACTGAAGCTGAGTGTCAGTAATGCAATCCCTCAATGACAGAGCTAAAAAACGTTACGGAATTGTGTCTGGGGATCAGTGTGCGGAACTGTCGAAGTCCTCAGAGTTCAATCAAGGCTGTTTTGAAGTGAGATGCTCCAACCAGGTGTTGAGATGTTTTCTCTTGTATATTTCATTAATGTTTTAATCAGATGGGCACATACAAAGGTGCAGTAGAACAGGGAGTACAGGCAGTGGCACACAGGAAATGGCATAGAATGGGGCAAATGAAAAAGAGTAGCTGAAAAGGGCACTTTTGTCAAAATAGAGGGGCGTCCGTGGCGCTCCCCTCTGGATCCGCCATCAGTGATATTGTTTTAATTTGTTTTATTTATTAAAATTGAATTTAAGTCGTGTACTGTTATACAATTTATTAATTTGTGCTGTTTTGCGCAGACTGAAGCGAGAGAGGCAATGAATTTGGAGGAGCGCAAGGCCCGATCGTCATCAGGCACCCAGGAAGATCTAGTTCGCGAACTTCTGCGATGGTTCAAAGAGGATTTCTTCACTTGGATGGACAGCCCAACTTGTCCAAACTGTTTGGTGAGAAGTCTTAGCGGAACCGAAATTCAATTTTCAATTACAATTCCCTTACAAATTGCAAATGTAAAGTGCTGTTCTATGGTAGAATATGCCATTTAAGAAGCAGAAATTTAACTCAGAATTATTCTTGACGCTCGGTAAGGTATCATTTCTTTGTGGTAGCAGCTGAAAGTCTATATGAACTTCAGGTTTTTTCTTTATGCCGGTTCACCGAAATGGTAAGATAGTTCGAAGGTCTGCCAACTTCGCGCTTCACACGAACTGCTGCGCCTATTCTTTGAGGTGGTTTACAACCCCAAACCCGCAATTTGATGTCACCCACCAAATAAGACGTATTGTAATTCTGGCATGGGTTTAGAGAAATGATGGTTGTGAAGTTATATATTTGATGCTGTATTTAACCATAGAAACAGGGCCGGATATATGTACTTTTTATTCTGGCAATTTCTGTACATACAGCCATACCGGTCTATCAACTACTTAAAACCAGTTTTGCTACTTCACGCTAATCCTTTCTTTTTATCCTATCTTGCCTCTGAGGTCGTTTGGTTCAGACGTCTGTGTCTTCCAAAGGCTATCATAGTGTTGGTTTCTCTTCTTTCAATTCCGGCCTCTTCTCTGGTGTCTGTTTTGGTGATCCTGTCAGTTGACTCCGTGATATTATTTGGTATTCCTATTATCATTATTATTGTTTTTTGTATTTATGATAGTACTGTTTGATTTGTTTTTTTCTCTTAAAATTAAATATACCCTTCTTTCTTTTTAGAGTTGGTTAAATTTAGTTGATCGATATGACCTCTCTGATTTTCCCACCCCATTGAGACTTGAGCCTTTTTTATCTTATCGTCTTTGTGAGAATGGGCCTGGCCTGGCCTGGTGTGTTGTGCCAGTCATTTGTGAGAACACCTGTTCCCACTTCAACCAATGGCTCAGTTCCAAGACTTTCTATAGGATAGGACAGGGAACAAAAATGAACCTACCAGCCACTTTTCCTGCGGTTTAACAAACACAGCTTCAAATTTGCCATTGAGAGCCTTATTATGTAGTGCGTATACTATTCCAAACGTCTTACGTCCTCTTGGGAATGACATTGACTGGTTGACGTAGAAATGCTGCAATGATTTCAGAATTCGCAGTTATTTATACTAACTGTAAGAAATCAAACATAATATAAATAATTCGGTCAAAATTGTTATTTTTACACATTTTTATTTTTTATGGGGTGCAGGGGCATCCTGATGCCCGTATCAGTGCGTGCTCGCGCAGACGCCTGCTCATCTGATCGAAGAGAAGTCGTGGACCAGGGCCAAACGCATAGTCCTTAGTTAATGTTAGACGATCTGCTTTCTGAAAATAGTGTCTCTTTGACGATAATTGTTTACAACACGTAGGACTGTACTTGTTGCGATAATTGTTTACAACACGTAGGACTGTACTTGTTACGATAATTGGTTACAACACGTAGGACTGTACTTGTTACGATAATTGTTTACAACACGTAGGACTGTACTTGTTACGATAATTGTTTACAACACATAGAACTGTACTTGTTACGATAATTGTTTACAACACATAGGACTGTACTTGTTACGATAATTGTTTACAACACGTAGAACTGTACTTGTTACGATGATTGTTTACAACACGTAGGACTGCATTTGGTCCTGTTAAAATTCCCGGTCGAGGGGGCACGTAGGAAAGAAAGAGACAAAATAGGACAGGAAAAAGAGAGCGAATCAAGAAAAGGAGAAGGAAGAGAAGATAGAGAGAACCGAATGAGGTCCCAGGGAGTGCAGAACATTTGTCTGCCTGGCTGGACACCACCGCCACGAGATGGCGGCTGCATGAGGGATAGGACTTTACTTCGTGTAACATCTAAGAAGCAGGATAATCATATGGAACCGCTGGAAGTAGTAGATCTGTAGGCCCAACATTTTTGTCATCTTTTCATCTTTCCGCTTAGTTGTCATAATTACGACAGACTAAATGACATAAAATCAGGAATCAACAACTTACGGTAATAGGTGACCGACCTTGGAGGTTCTAGTGTCTGCGTGTATGTCAGTCTGAATGCATTCTTTTGATTTCGAGACGTATGCATGGATCATCGTGCACGTGTGCAGACCAAATGCCGACCTGAAGGCGGCGCTCAACCAACTCCCGAAGAGCGGCGTTGGCTAGCCGAACGTGTGGAGCTCTACCGTTGTCCGTCCTGCGCCCGAGAAGTCCGCTTCCCCCGTTACAACCATCCCGGCCGACTCCTCGTCACCCGTACCGGTCGATGCGGCGAGTGGGTCAACTGCTTCCTGCTCTGTCTGCGCGCCGCGCGATTTGAGCGCTGCCGATATATCAACGACACCAATGATCACGTCTGGTGTGAAGTGTAGGTATAGCCTCTCTTTCACTGGGGATACGCGAATTTATATACTTTACACAATCGTTTTCTAATTTTCATCAGAAGTTGCCCCCAAACCGCAGAGATTCACTCGGACAAACCAGGTAGATATGGTAAAAGCCACACTCTGGTGAGGTGGAGTTTCAATGGCCTCGGGAATTTTTGGCGAATTTAATTGTTGTTTGTCATCCTTTGGATGGTGGAACTATTTGTGTGAGCCGCACTGCCCAGTTGTCTTTCGGGGAGCTTATGCTGCTCGTCCGTAGTTTGAAGGGTGGGTAATTGGTCTTCTTACCGAGAGAGATGAGTTCAATTTGAGACCTACCCATTATTCATAGGAACGTATTTCCCCTAAATTTTGGTTTTTTCTTGGTTATCTTGTACTAACATAAATGAAAGGCATCATATAGACGGTGTTCAGACCCGATTTAACAGGTACAACTTCAAGTTATTGAATTAGTCAAGGAATATTTCACCTGTTACCTATCTACAATACTTCATGCCAAGGGGTACATAAGGCCTCCACAGATTTCCTCCATACACTCCTGTTGACTACTGTCGCCCTTGCCTCTTCCCATGTTCCACTCACTCAATTTGAATGATAAATTTGATTTCTGGAAACAAGTATTCACTAACTTGCTAAGAAAGTATTAAATGAGACTTTATATCTTCGTGTTTATTAGTGTATCATTAGAGATCTTGTTATGAAGAAATAAAGTCGCATAATATATACAAAATGTATGTTAGAAGTAGGATTCCGTCCCACGTCCACCAAGCTCTGAACGGCCTTAGACAACTCGGCCATCCTGACTTGCAAGATAGATCAAATTTTGTGAAGTAATTACCTAATAGTTGGCTGTGTACATGCCAACATATTCCAAAGCGGTTTATATAGTTAATCAGTGTTATTGATTACTTGGCTGACTCCATACTTTAATTTGATCGATATCACAAGCCTGCCGAACAACACCGCACGCTCTGATGTTGTCGATTAGTATATAGAATTTCCCAAATTAGTGGCATAATGGTTTCGAAAACCTTCTCCTGGGCACTCGATGGCATAATGTACTATTATCTATAGGTGAGTGATATTATCAATTGGGTGTTGCGTTTTCTGCTTCATTATTTTTGTGTTTGACTTCAGGAACACGGTACAGAAAATTTCTATAAATGCAACCATTCCAACTTTTTTACAATTTTATGTGCAACTTTGCTAGTAGATATCCAGTCAACAATGCATTCTAAACTCTCGCTTAACCGCAATCAACGAAAGTACTGGATTTTCCAGTTTCGATACACCAGCTAGGGATGCTACATGATAAATCATTTATCCTAAACTCATGTTTTGACAGAGATGCGAAACACTCTTCTTTCCTGGCACTGAGAATTCAATTAACGTTGAGACGGTGACTTTTTTTTAAACACCAGATGATAAAGCAGCCGAAAATTGGAAACATTTATTTCATAACAGCGTAAACGTTTTCGGCAACAACAGTTGTCTTCATAAGACATGTAAATGTTTTGAATTTATATGTCTGATGAAGACAACTGTTGTTGCCGAAAACGTTTACGCTGTTATGAAATAAATGCTTCCAAATTTCGCCTACTTAAATCATCTGATATTTAGAATTCAATTAGTTGGTGAAAGTTGACTGAAATAACTAGCTAGCTAGTTACACAATCCTCCCGTACAGTCGAATATCTACGAACATCAAATGATACATTTCTACAAAACGTTGACATTAACAGTTGTTTTATATTATTTTATGATTTGACGATTTTTTATTGTCTTAATATCTTAGAAACGTCAATTTTAACTGTAGGGCTATAGACGTAAAAACTCAGAAAATTAAATGCAGAGCAACATAAGTACATGTAGTTGTAGTAAAGATTATGAGACGTTTGAAAATTTGAAAGAAAGAAATCATAAAATGAATTTTGGAAGGATGAACAAGCGATTTCAGGGAGAAAAATAAATTACATTTAAATTTAAATTTAAATCTTATTTTTAGTACTCTCTAGGGAATGTAAAATGACCTCCGCGTTTATCGCGGAAAGTCAATCAATAAGGTTTGTACAAACCATGGTTAAACAAAATTTTACTTGCTAATAACTCTATAAAATCACCAAAATATTTTCCAATTATGCAGAATGCTGATAATAAAACTATTGATATAGAAATACAAGGCATGACTTACGCTCTTTAGGCTGTTTCTTCTTCCTGAAGATGCTACTTCTCTGTAAAAGAAGATATCCGAGAGTAGAAAGACGCGCTGTCATGAATCAATTAAATTCATATAAATATTTCGCAACACTATTTCCCATTGAATTTAAAAACCAAATATGGTCACTGAGCTGGCAGTTAACCTGAAATCGAATAAGATAACTAACATTGGTTGTAACGAGGACGATTTACATTAAGTGTGAGAAATCAATGTCGGCGAGGGGAAGGGAGTATTCTGTCGATCTATTTCCGTTCCGATCCACCCCTTCCTCATGTACTAAACACACACAGTGTCCCAACAGATGACTTATCTTCCACCCAACCAAACGCCTCCTATATAGTAGGTCTAGGGATTTTGATATCCCCACCAAGGAAAGAGACGCTGTGATTTTTTGACAAGTTGAGAAAATAAACTGTGCAACATCGCACCTGGAATCTGTGTCACCTTTGGCTATAGACAGTGTGTAAAGGACTGCGCAATTCTTAACTCCTCGACATCTTCTTGCGATATTATCATTCTATGGAAATAAATTGTCTTAGATTAGCAATAATGTAGTTTGGCGACGCAATACCGTGCCTGAAACCAGGTATAATTTCCAAATGGAGATAAACTACTGATCCACAAGCATCAGTAGTGTGATAAAACTGGACAACGCTGTTTTCGTCATCAAGAGTTCATTTATGACTTCTCAAAATCAAGACTCGATTTGCCTAAATTTTAAAGTGCATTTATTGTACATAATAAGATACAGTATATAGCTCCATTTTTTCGCTAATGTTATACTCAGTGATTCTGGTAGATACTTCATGTCATAAATCAGCAGCCCTTAGACAAATGTGAATGCCAATGAAATATAATAATGTCGATATTAACTGCTTTGATGAAGCTCGACTGAACAACAGCTTCTTTCTTTAATTTTTTACCAAAACTTTCTGGGCAGCTTCTTTCACCTGCGCGTCGAGAGATCTTCTTGACTTTGAAAATTGTTTCTCCGTAAATAAGGAAATTTACCAATTTAAATAAATTTTAAGAAGAAATGTCTGGCAGTACAAATGTCCTTTTGAGTTTGCGGTGGATAACGGATGCCATTATGCTTTCGAAAGTCACTAAACGAGTATTGCAAGCAATAGTCGATTTCTCTTTTAGCACAATCTTCAATATCTTTCAGTAGCTTCTCTAATTCGTCATATATCCGAACACGCCATACTGCTAACCAATTTCTGAAAACATTCATTGATTTTCAATATGGAAATCTATAAAATCTATCTGGTAATTCAACTCAGTATCGGATTTCCATGCTTCATCGAAAGTATACTCAGAATCTTCGCATCCTCATACTTTCTAGGCATGGAAATTCTATACTCAGTTAATTATCATACATATCTTGTTTAAATATATATTGTATGAAATAGAGAATGCTTTAGGAAATGTAGAAAAGTTATTAAAAGCTATAAAATTTGATCTATAGTGCAACCAAAAATGTGGCTAAATAAAAGCAATGCAGTTCACCGTATAAGAATGTATAAATGAAAAAAAAGATGTAAGAGATCCTTCGCGTACGCGAACTGCATTTTGGTCAGAAGATTTTTTATGGTATCCCTCTGTCTCTCTCTATCTCCCCTCCCTGTTCCCTCCACTTTTCCTGAACACACGCGTCACACACATTCTGTCCGCACAGCAGACACACACGGGCGTTGGTGCATAACCCAGACTGGTGTATTCGGCCGTTCCATTCTATAGCAGACAACTGTTTTATCGCACACCTCGTTATTTGCAGACCTTTCATGTGACCCCGCTTAAACCGCTACGACGACGGAATTGTGTGCCGTGCCGAAGGGAGGGAAAGAGGAAGAAGGCATGGAAAGTAAAAGGCGAGCAGTGTGTAGGGAGAGGCACCAGTGGTGCACAAAGTACATGAATGCTTCGGCAGACCTTCCTGAACAACTGTACTGCGCACGCCTCCTCTACCAGTGATCTTCAAATAAATTATTTCAAATGTCACTGAAAATGACACAGCTACGATCAAGGTCGTCTATCTATCTAACCGATCACACCAGCCGTGAAATGTAACCAGTGAAACATTTTATGCTTTGTCGTACATTAAGTCACATTAAGTTTTTTTTCGGTTTTAGAAGTCAAATCATAGAAGTCGGATTACGCGACATGACTATTTTAAACTAGAAGCGACATAAGCTGATTTAATATGGCTGACTAGCGAACACACAGGAGCTGACTTAGTGTGGCAAAAATGCATTAGAAAGGAGGAGTATTTTTTGTTAAAGCCGCGCGCAATCTAAAAACGTCTATCTCCGCCATATATTTTGCCACACTAGTGGCAGCTTCTATTACGACACATGCAAATGGTGGCGTGTCAGTTCTAGATATTAAAAAAAATCCGATTTCTATGAGTCAAATGCAGATCAGAGATACATCAAGTTGTTCATATATTAGAAGTTTTCTTTCATTTATTAATAACCTTTTCGAATCTGTATCCCTCAGAACGGTTATTGTCTCGTTCTTTGCAAATACACGATCGCGATTTGATACTGGCATTCTAACAATCTAACTAAAGCGGGAGTATGTGATCGATACGTCTGTTAGAATTCAAGGACAAGTAGTGTGCAATCTTGCTGAATCACGAATTCAACTCTTCTGCGAATCGCGCATTCATCAAGAAAATGAAATAGCGCTCGATTTCGGCTACAGAATAGGGGTAGCCAGTTTGTTGTTTACACACAGCGTATGTTTCTTTTAATTCTATATTATTTAAAAACTCTCCATTTTGAATTTGCTGTAGTCTCTACGTAGTTCTGTTTATTGTTTGCTTGTTCGTTTATCTGATAGTTTATTTGAAGGTCACGCATCAATCTAACAAGTAAAACACATTACCATTGCCAGTGTCCGTTATTTATGTTGATTAACTATTTTCACAGCGCCTTCTCCGCACTTATTGATTTTGTTTATAATTCTTTATCCTCCAGTCTAGAACTGCGTACCGTACATATAATAAAACATTAGAATGCACAATATACGAATACAGATACCATAAATGCAACACCTAAAAATAAATAAAATAAAAACAAATAACGCTTATTAAAAGTGTGCCGTAGCCAGAGGCTTCCAAATATTATAAATATAATAAAATAAATTATCGTTCTTTCCGCGTGGTTAGTAATTTAAAAAAATAAAATCTTTTGTTATATTTACTATAAATAGACTACTTTCTTTAATATATTTTAAATTATCGGGGAGATTATTCCAGAGAATAAAAAAAACATCGGGATTTTTACAGAATTCAAGGCAGAATCAGACATTATTCTAATTTTAGTGGAATTACATTTAAAGATAAAGAAATCCTTTTTGAAAGGATATATGACCAGTATTAAGAGAATTGTTAGAAAGACCGATTTAAGATATTCGACTGTATTATTTTATTCTCATGGATAAATCTCTACCAGTTTCACCAGCATAGCAAAATTCACAATTTTCATAATTAATTTTATAAACATCACCGACTGAATAATTAGAATTAGAGAAAAGTTTGGATTTAAGGGTGTTATGGTAATTGAAAGGAACATAATTTATAAAGGCGCGGCTAGCAGAAAGCTTGACGAGCACGAAACAAGGCTTTGTTTCGAAGTAAGCTAAGGTAGCCTAATATTTTAAAGTGCTTTTTTAAGTCGTAAAGAATTTCATAGTTTTAATGGATATCTAGTTTTTCTAAGCGATTGAACAATATACGTAGATCATAAAAATTGTATATAATGTATATTTATATGTACGAGGAGTTGAACTACATGCAAGAGCTTAATTTGTTACCTCACGCTCCATATTCGAAGATATACTGTAAGTCAATCGTTTTCAATATAATGCCACGTTCACCGATCACTGAGTATTTTTCTATCTAACTCGAATCATCACTTATTATATATTACAAGTACCCATTATGCAACTTGTGGATGACATCCGGCATGCGTCAAAGAATCATCTCTGTGACGAAATTTACAAAGAAATGTTTCGCTTAAAAAGCGGGTCAATAAACCAATGGCTTTGGAACAGTCCGGGTATTTTCCCCATGATTAATGTCAACGAATGGTGTGATGCTGGACGAGTGGTGAGGACTTCATTTTTTGCGGGGAAAGGTGGTTGAATAGGGATTTCGTGCTGGCTGACATCGGCGAACTTCACAGCAAATCCACTTCTGACTGTTGTACGTAAATAATGAACAGAGAGACAGATTCTTTATTTGTACGCCGAAATCTGACAGCTGACATTAGGGCTAAAATGACCCCAGTTTAACTGCCGATGACAGGAACACGCGATGGGTACAGAATATACAACACTGCGATGGGGTATGCGGAACAGTACACTCGTCCCAGTCGACTTTCTAGGCAATTAATTACAAGTAATTTATTTGTCGTATATTTATTGATAATTTGAGCAGACCGTACAAAAGGTGTATTGCTATAGTAAATATGAGTTTATCTTAAACTATAAGGAGCATATACTTTCTTTGTTTGGTGCTGGAATTAAATTTATCAGTTAATTTAGTTTTCGTTTGCCATTTCTAGATGGTTCCTCAATGGAAGTGTAATTTGACATTTTTGTAATTGACTTAAACCAATTTTTATAATTTTAAATTATAATGCGAAACATTTTGTTTAGTGTTTATCACAAAGTGGTATTAGTCTCACGCTGAAAATAATGTGCTCATGTGAATATCGGCAGGTGTGATTTGTCCTCTTTAAAGGAAAGTCATGATTATCGTTGGTGTTCCGATCCTGCCATGATATTCTCTGAAATTATCTCAATATCCACATTTTCAATGTTTCCATTTTTTCTTATCACTTTCTTGGAGTGCCAATGTTTCTGAACCATAAAGGGCTACACTCCATATTACTGATTTGGCAATTATCTTCTTAGTTTCAATGTTTAACCCTTTGGTGAGTTATTTTCTTCCTTTAGTAAAGGTTTGTCTACTCATACAATTCTTGTTCTTATTTCCTCATGGCATCTACCATCCGATGTGATAATTGCACCTAGGTATTTGAAGCTTTTCATTTGTTCTAATTCTCATTTTTTTAATTTTATGGTCATCTCATCATTTTCCGATTTTGAAAATTCTAGTTGCAATAGTAGCCATCTCTCATGTACTGTAGCTCTTCCGTCATCAATGACATCACTACTAGATCTTCGGCATTATAGCATATACCTTCGTTGAATTTTTTCACATATGTAAGACTTTAGGCACTATTAGGAAAAGTAAAGGATTCAATGTTGAGCCATGGTGTAAGCGAAACACCCACCTCACACATCGTTCATCTCCAAACTTTCGTCACAACACTGGTTTGGGCTTATTCATACATTGCTTTAACCATTGTTTTTCATCATTCCTGTTTTACTTTATTTTCTGAGTTTTCCATTCTCCAGGATCAAAAATGGAAAATCTCAGAAGGACTGCCACACAAAATATCATCGTCGATATGTCATAATTTATACAATCATCCGATAGTTAATAGGACCTGCCTATTTACATTAATATTAATTATTGCGCTTTTCTTATAGTCGTCAGAAAATGTAAACCCTCCGAAATACACTTACGGAGAGAGAAAGACAGGGAAATATAAAGGGAATAAGAAAGTCGACAGCCGTCTAAATCTATGAACCGTATAAGGACTGAGGCATCGATAAATTGGCTAAATGTACGCGCTCTTAGATGAGCTGCCTGCGTGCATTTTCTCTCATAATTCTCACCCACCCAAAAAGCACATTCTCTCCATAAACCGTCAGAACATTTTGCAAAAGCAATTTGTTCAGTAAAATAACACTATCTCTAGCAATTTCACTCTCACCAAACAAAAGGTTGTGTATTTTGTGCAATACAAAAGTCTTCTCTGAGAGTGATACATGTTCTCGTAGCATTTAGTCAAACCTTTTCCATGTTCTCAAGGTGTTTTCACAGCTCTGTTGATCACTTCTGACGAAGCACGTACCAACTGTCCAGACAAATGGAAGCGTGAAGCGTTTCTACGGTGTTCCGGTACCCAAATGTGAACCACCGGACATCAATTTACAAAGACCCACTCTACGATTATTGCTAAATTCGCAGAAAGCGCGACTGAAACCACGTGACATCCACATAAAACAATACAGTATGAAGTCCAACGTTTTTGCTCGGAGGCTAAACTACAAATATTAAACTTCATAGTCGAACTTTTATTTAACTGTAAAAACAACTACCAAATCCTTGATTATATATGTGATGGTTTGGAATATAACGGTTGGTCAAGAAATGGAAGGTATTATTACGTAAGAAGTGTGCGTAACACATGCAAACCAGAAGATCTGCGACGTCATAATTAGAAGCTTTTTTACTACACAAACCCCTCTTTTGGCCCACCTTCCTGCCAAACATTGTCCTTGATAAAGAAATCCGATAACCTTTCGATGTCTTTCAGCGTAAACTCCCCACAGCTGTCAAACTATTCTTTTAACAGCGGAACACCATTCAGTTCACCATTTTCACCGACCGCAAAATCATTCCTCAACGCTTTCTTCAAACTAACCAGTTTTCATTGAATGAATAATCACATACTTCAGGACAATAGAACAGTTTTGTTCCCTTTACCGCTGTTTATTTGAAAAAATAAGTTAGATGAATAGTATCCTTCTGTTCTTCTATTATTCATCACACTACGAGTTACAATTGCAATTTTTTTAGTTAAAATTTATTGTGTTTACTCTTTTTTACTCATTGAGTCTTCCTTCTTCTGGCATTTTTTTTATTCAATCGGACGTCAAAAACAGCGTTAAATAAATCTGTTTTATTATAACTATTCTAAAAAAGTTTAGGTATTTTTATATTGCGTTGCATATGTACAAACAAAAAATGATAATATGTTTGTCAATAATTTTTAAAAGATCTTGAGTTCATCTTTCTCTGTTCAACTGTTGTTTATAGTTAAGGGGGCAGTAGACAGCACCAGCGAATGAATGGAGGAGAGGTAGAATTTAAGTTATGTTTATACTGTAGATGAGGAGATCCATTTTTAGAAGTTTGATAGTTAGGGGAATATGTGAGTTTGAGTTTTATTTATAGTTGAGGGTTCCCATATAATTTTTACATAATATACTATGTATATAGATGTACTGTAATGCGGATTTGCAAACGATGTTAAAATAAATTTTCTCAGCTGTGTTATTTCAATATTTTTCAAATAATTATTGTTTAATTTGTAGAATAAATTACATTTCAATTGTCAAATTCGTTCACGCATGACATTGGCAAAATATTTGCTGGTTTGCGTTGTCCAAAACAAAGAGATTGTTTGCATTGATGTTCTTTCCTTTTGGATTGTCGGAGGGGAGAATTTTCGAAGATCCATGTGACCCACGCGGAAGCTTTGTCCAAATTTTGGACCCGGGTGGTGTGGGGAGAAATTAAAGTGCACGTCACCGGCTGATCTCTTCACGATTCACTTTCTTTCCTCCAGTCCCACCCCTAGAGAGAGAAAGTGACCTAACCACATACGGCACAGTTGTCGCTTCCTTATCATGGGTGTGAGCCGTGT
>JAUYWV010001456.1:3823-17567 GCA_032274565.1 Nematoplana nigrocapitula
AATTGCCTCTATATCATTGCTCATTAGTCTGTAAAAAATCAATCATGGCAGTTCGTTCGTTTTAAATTAAATTATTGTTTTAAACGCATATATTTGTATAACTGACAATCTTTATACCATTTTTTAAAACAATTATCAGTAAATCCGGAAATTCAATAATTAATTTTGCGGATTACCACATGTGAACGAAAAAGGAAAACGGTTTTGCGTGAAAAAGGTAAATTACATTCGTCAAGTAATTGTACTTATCTCCTACCTAACAGACAACAATGGACTATTCATTTACGACAAAGAGAGGTTCGAAACATGTGCACAATGTTTCAGACGGACGTGTGAGCCCATATGGTGAGCAATGACATTAAAATTGATCATTTTATCTGATTTGTCTATGGATAATATTAATGTATAAAACGCTAGACAAAAAGCTGAACTTGCACCACTCAACTAAAACGCTATACTAAATACTTTTCATTAGAAGAAGAAATCATATCACAGTGGAGTCATGGATAAAGACAGAAGGTCAGCGACATTAGCAAACCAGTTTTGGCTATTTAATAAAACCAAATGATGTATGATTCCCTGATAAGCAAATAGGAAATCTTAAGTGATGTTTGCAGGTAATTTTTGACTGTCCTTTGCTCTGTTCTGGTAGCAGCATAGTATTTTATGTCATCAAATCATAGGGATTTCTGAACATCCATAAGAATTAGTCATTAATTCCTATGATCATCTAACTTGCGGGTTCCATGGAATGCCGCCTCTTGTATGTACCTCGACACTCAGGCGATCAAAGGGTCATATCTGAGATAGTGCGAAGAGCCTTCCAAATTGGCTGCACCTGGCCAGAAGGTATCTGGCGAAGATATCTGGTTGGGTTTGATAAGGTTAGACAGTCTAATCTCTCTGTGGTTTTATTTTAGAGTTTGAATTTTAGCTATTAGTAATGGGAAATTTGGGCTCATAATGCTGTCATACGATATTTCTTGCAGATGAATGGTTCAAAGCACGAGAAAGTAAGTCACCACTTGTTGTTAAAATGAAGAAATCATTTTTTTCTACGCGTCCATTAACAATACAAATCTGTTACTCATTTTTTTAAATTCAGAAATCCGTTTACCTCAAGCCCACTGGTTGAATTCTCCGCCTCATTTGGAAGAAATGGTGATGTAATATGTTTGTCGTTTTTGTTTCACTGAATCGCGAGTTTTAATTTAAAAGTATAACCGTGCGCAGTTTTCATAGTGATTGCGACTGTTTTCACACAAACTTCTTATTCCAGTTGGTTCCCTCCCACTCTGGGAACCAGCGTAACAAAAAGGCCGACGCCCTTGCAAACAATGGAGCGAACCTCAACCCTCTCAACCTACTTTCTGCTAAAGGGGCGATAAGGAGAACTCTATGTCCAGGGGGATGTTGTATTTAACTTCCGATTAATCCTAAATTCTATGTGAGCAATTTTTACGAAGGGTAACCCTACGACACAACCGATAGATAATTTTGATGATTGTATAAAACTTGCTGATTAGTCGCCATTGTTAAAGCTGTGTCTAGTTGTCGCCAACGCTTTATTAAAATCAAAAATAGGTCAGCCAGTTTAGCGAATAATCGTTACCGCGAAGGGTTTTATACAACATACCTCTGCTATCCTTCGACATAACGATTAATCGGAATAATTTTGCCGAATAATCGGAAGTTAACGAAGGTGATTAATCGGAAGTTATATACAACATCCTACAGAACTTACACGCTAGCAGAAGGCGTGACCTTGAAAGTCAAATAATAGGACCCTCCAGAACCACCATGAAAGGCCTCAACAGACTATAGAGGAAAAGGACTCAACAGACTATACCGGTTATTCCCAACTGGACATGATCTATCGACACAGGATCGGCAAGCCGGCTTCGCCTATCTGTTCTCATTGTGACAGAGCGGATGAGGACACCACTCACCTCATCCTTATTCTTCTTTGCACCACGCCTTCTTCCTCCGTTCTTGGAGATGTTGGCGGGTCTGGGCGGTCCCGTCAAATGGTGGTTCCGCCCGACCCACCCTCCTAAAAAATGTCACTGTCTTCCATGGTTCGTTGAGCGCCGTCGAGAGGTCGACAGTGTGTCCCCATAACCGAGCTCTTCTGCTGTTCCATCTTGATCACAGGCACAGTACAGGCACAGTAAGTGTTCACCGTCTCCTTTTCTCCACACGTCGTGCAGAACGGGTCCTCGGCTTTTGCTGCTCGCCGGAGTCCTTCTCTAGTCAACGATGAGCAATTGCACCTTCATTGTCGGATGTTACATTCTTCCATCCTTGTCAGTCCCGCTGTGTTCAGGGTCTTTCCACCATCAGCGTTTACAAATCACTCCTTCTACTTGCCGTCTCTAATGTTCTTCGTTATATTTTTTGCTTCCGTTTTTCGTATGGTGGCCTTTGCAACAATTCTATATGTTGATCCTCACTTCTGGTTGGTGGAGATTCGTTGCCTCGCCTGCCTGTGTGTCCGCTCGTTCGTCACCACTGATGCCGCAGTGGCTGGGGATCCACATGATATTATGGATACTGTGGTATTTAGCCAACTGAAACACGGTCGTTCAGATGATGTTCTGGGCTGATTTGGACCATTCAACTCCACAAGACAAATCGTGCGAGAGGGTTGGTCGATTGGTCAATGCCATATGTTCCCGCAACGGAGTATGTACAACAACGACAAAATTCATTTGATCCAATTAGTTGTAAACACACTAAATCTCAAAATGAATGTCCTGTCTGTATACTAAATCAATGCTAACAACTATGGTGCGTTAGCTGAATTTCTAAATTTGGATTATGTCTCAGTGGTTTATGTTAAAGTTTTGTAAAAGATATTCACTTTTTGTTACATAAATATTAAAGGAATATATATTTGAGTTTATCTATTCTTTGTGTTAATTTCACTTCTTTCATCTTCTATATAGGACATAAGAGCAGCCGGAAAAGAACTACGAAAGTTGTACAAGACACCCAAAGAAGTTCGGTAAGAATATTTCAGAATAATCATATTAGAAAAAAGTTTTATTTTTACAGACAGAAAATTAATATTAAAATGCAATATCAGTACGCTTCAAGGAAATTTTATTAGGGTACATTAGCCCCCAAATTCTATAGATATTGGTTTCCCTGTGAAGTGGAAAGGGAATCTTGACTGCTGATTTCTGAAGTAAAATAGGGATGTACTCACCAACTATTCTTTTGCATCCGCTGAGGTGTCCCAAGTGGCATTCATGCCTTCCCAATGACTTCATATGAATGTCAATCGCTATCAGACGCTCCGGTCTGTTATCGTTTTGCCAACATTGCACGGATTAAAAACCTCATAACAAAAAGCAAACATCCAATGGAACAATAACGACACGAAAAAGTTTAATGTAATTTATTTTTATCAAAAAATGATAAAATCAAACTTTGCTCGTTTTGCTCATGAATCACTTTCTTGTGTTTCTAATGAATGTGTTGTTCGTATATAATGTGTATCTCTTATTCTATACTCAATAGCTTGGCTGACATTGTTTAAATTCAAAATCTGCAATGGTGCTAATGACCTTATCATTAGCCGGTAGTTAATGGGCATAACTTTGGGTTTCAAATTGCAGCACAAATCTCCACATTTATTGAAGAGCAGTTAGAGATGGATGGATATGTTCCGTATAGTTAAAACGTGTTTTCAAGCTTTACATATTCGGGAGTTTGGTCAGATATTAAAAAATAGTAGGATGAATACTAGAGGAGAGAGCAGAAGTCGAAATTCAGATATTTTGCATAGTCTATATACTTTGTTAAAAATATTGGGTTTAAAGATCAAATCTTGAGCTGCTCAACACTTTCTTGATTCCAATAAGTTTTATAAATATTCCTTGATAGTTTTTTAAATAAAGGTTTATACTCTAATTGCTCATTCTACAGCTTACATGAAATTCGCGTATTTACAGTTTGTCATAAAGATGACAATGGATACTTTTAGAAAAAAAGAAAGCATCCACCATTTGTACTTTATTTAAAAATACAAAACAAAGTTTAATGAATGGTGCGTGTCCACCACGATTTTGCAACACTTGATGAATCCTTTGGGGCATGCTAAGGATCAGGTGGCGGATAAAGGCTTGGGGAATAGCTTCCCATTCTTCTCGGAGAGTGAAATCCCAATGTACAATTATATCTGTTTGGGGAGGATCTCGTCGCCTCACCCTGCGTCCCAGTGCATCCCTTGAATGCTAGATGGGCTTCAGGTCCGGGCTTCTTGCTGTCCAATTGATCCTCCTGATACCAGGGAAACAGATGTTCTGAGACCACCTGTCTCTAGCCCTTTTGTGAGTGTTATCGTAAGACAACAATGGCGATCAGCCCTCATTACAGATGCCTCTTGAAACCATGACGGAACAACCTCCATGCAGCATTTTTGTTGCGTTCTGGTGAATGACCTCCATTCGCATGCGGCATATAGTGCTTCTCCTGTCTAAAGGCCGCAAGAGGACCATCCGTAAAATGAATGCGTTTTTATTTTGACTCGCGAAAGTCACAGCGACACACTGCCTACTGGAACCTGACCTGACCTGATTTTTATATCATTTGACTTTGCTGCCATTATGTTAGATCACCCAATGCGTTGTGCTCACGAGGCGTTTATATATGTGAATTTAATATTGAATGAAATGTGATTACGTAAGGCTTACATGAACACAACATTATCGATGTGACTAACTAACACAGTGAATTGTCAATTTTTATGTCCAACTGTATTTTTAGGTTCTTAATGTAACTAACATGCTCTTCTTTAAGTAGGCTATACGCTGATTGTAGCAACATCACTGCATGTAGTGGTTATTAATAACAACGTTATATTAGTATGTATTACTGACAATTCGAGGGTTATGGGACTGTATCATGATTTCCTTTTATTGCTTAACTTTCTAGTGTATGTAAGTTGACCGTTGATGTGTAAAATGATTTGAATGTATGTAGGCCTCCGTCGATCAAGGTTGATCATGGGTGATGCATCCTAATGTTCGTGGCTGTGTCGGTAACATATTTTTTTCTTATACGGAAGCCAAGTGGGACGCGTTCATGAAAATATATGTATGATTAAGGCATGCTAAAATCAGTGACCCTCAGAGAAGTACCAAATGAGATTGGCAACAAAACCTTCTGACACTATCTGAATAAAGGAACTGAAATAAACTTCGTAGACATAAAATTTAATTTAAAAAATTGCAAAGATACTTTGGAAGAATTTCGACCGTTGTACGGAAAATCAGACATATTGTTACACTTTATCACGTGATTTAAAAGTTATTTAGCGCAGCATAGTGAGATATACAGTACGTTGACTTTCATGACTGGGATGTCATTCTTTCATGCTCGTTTCAGCGAATTCGCGTGATGGTTTCGCGTGATTTCCCGCAATCAAACTAGATCTGACCAATGGGTAATGGAAAAGCGATATTTCAGCGCCTGCTATATGTGATTTTATGATGTATGATCACACATGTGTATAATTTAGAGTGTTCTTGTGAACCTAACCATTTTTAATGACATACAGTAGAGGAATAAAAACACTACTATATCAATATTTCCATTCAATTCCAGAAATGCTGCAAAACCTTGGAATGAAATTACCAAACGTTGTCCGGAGCCCTTCAGAATCAACCATCCTCCGAAATTTCAACTACCCGGTGGGTAATTTTAAAAGATTCTGGTTATAGATATAATTTCTATTTTATTCTGTACGACAAAAAAGAAATAGTCCGCAGACGAACACAATATTCAACCACACCCTTCGGACTCATAAACGATTCGCCGACCCTCGGCTGGGCGGATAATATACGAGTCTGCTGAGTGTGCATAAATTCGTCATATGTAATTAATCAAATAGCTTTAAATTCGTTTTTCTTTTAATACAAATGTATAAAATGTACATGCAGGGATGCCGCGGTAATAAGGATAACAAGTGTATGAAAAATGTCATGGGCAATGTAAAACTACTGAAACTAGATCATTTCGCGTAGTGAGAATTATGATTGCTGTTTAAATATTTGTATCACTTTTTCCGGTTAGATTCCAGATTTGTTGGTTGGGGCATTGTTTATGATCCTAACGGGAATAAGCAACGAAATACAATGGTAAGCTAAGATGGCATTCTATCATCCAATACAATGCATTTGTTTTTATAAGGACTCGGAAAAAATCATTCAAGAATAAATTATTCGGGTTTAGACCGACGCCGTTGTTGAATCTATATACTCTATATAGAGTAGAGTAGTTGTCTATGTAGATGTGCGTGCATGTGATTGTGTGTGTGTGTCTGGGCATCTACTTTAAAGGTGGATCCCAGAGTAAAAATGAGGGCAGATTTGGAATCAGCAGTTCCTGCGATTATTTTTACCTGGTTTTCAATACATCTTTTAATTTTTATTAATTATTTTATAAAGAAAAAAAATGAATTATTGAAAACCAGATAAAAACATTCCGATATTTAAAAAAACATCCGACGGCTTTATTTTAATACTAATTAATTTAAGAGTAGTATAGCTCGGAATTTATAAGTAAAATTAGTTGCATTGTAAAAAGTCAGTTCTATTGTAGTTTATTTATGACTAGACAGGTTTTAAGCCCATTAGCCCCCTTTTGTTGACACAGATTTGATCCAAAGAAAATGCTTATCAACATAATTCGTCACTCTGTCTTTTCATACCGAATCATCAGAATAAATTATTTACTTACATGTTTGGTTGTTTTCTGACATTGTATCGCCCGAACGAAGCCGGATACCTCCGCTAGTAAATACTAAATGAAAAATTAAATATTTAGCATATTTGAAATTAGTATCTAAGTCGTGCCTCAACTTTATATAGTGGATAGTGGAGCTTCACAGGAATAAAGGATTGTTAAATCGGTGGACGTACGTAATTGGCTTGAATTATTACTCCATATTGCGCTATTTGTGCGTATGTTTGTAGATGACATTGCGAGATAATCCACGTCTTCAAACACTACCGGAGGATAAAGCATATCTTAACAAATTGTCCCCCTATCCAATACCACAAGACAAAGAGTAAGTTAGTGGAGAATTGTGGAAAAATTAAGTTTTTTAAATTATCTGGATTCAGTTGATTCGCATTGGTAATAAATTCTCGAGGTATAAAAGAAAAAATATTTTTATTTCTTACTATATCTTTCCCTTTTTCAGATATCTTTATCGGAACCCTTTTCTCAAATATAGGAACAAACTCCCGAATAAACCTTGGATATAGAATTGGCTTTCCGAAACATATCTGGACTCATAATTTGAATGTGAAACTTTAACCTTAATTATAGGTATATAGCATGTTATCAGACTATTTAGAATTATGTTAAAACCTTATTTACTTCTTACGCACATGTACAGTGTACAAAATCTAGACAAAACACATTTGATATTTTAAACAATATCTCAGAAATTAATTAGAATGACTGCAATCTGCAGTACTGTATTGTGTTCTTTTACATTTTATTTCCTATAACTCCAATGTCATATTAATAATAGGAATGCATACAGTAATCAATAGAGCACATTATCGAAATACTGGATTACAGTCAATGTCTTTTTATATTATAGAATTTCACAAGCGCTGAAAATTCTGAAAGTCTAAAAATTTAGAATGCATTCAATGAAATATCATTTGTAATTAAATGCTCAAATCGAACGCCGTCACCATTTCTATGGCGGCATTACAATATCAAAAACGGAACCTGTGACTCCATAGCGTTTGTTTAATAACAGACAGCGCGCTGTACTTGTGTTTCATTGACGCGAGCTTGGCACATGCGTGCAACGTCTGTTTGATGACAGGTAGTACGTAAGTAAGTAATATATCTTTATTGCATGGGTGAAAACCCGACGGTTTGATTGGCCAAGCAGAGAGACATACGAAAAACCGCATGTGACAATGCGAAAGAAATCAAGAAATATACAAAAATGTGCATAAAATTTGCGAGTCAATTAAGCCGAAAAATATATAATACAGTACAGTATACAATCTTGCGGAACAGCGATACTCACAAGAGAAAAATTAAATGAAATGTTTTAAACCAAAGGGGATCCATCAGGCTTTTAGAGAAACGCTCGGTACGGCATCTCACAAATAATTATTTTTGTACCTCAAGACCATAGAGGAGACGGATGGACGGCGGTACTTTTCAACTAAATTCGAAAGATTGCCCAGGGCAGAGACACGGAAAAACCTTTTACAAAGATTGGAGCGCCTACACTCCAGCGACTCTATTTCAGTGGCGATAAGCGACTCAACATACGTACTGTAGGGAAGGATAATTTGCTGCACTCTTCTCTGAATCGCTTCTATTTGGTCGTGCTGACGCCTGGTGAGACTGGTGTGCCAAACAGGGCAGGCATACTCTAGAATACTTCTGATCATGATCCCATAAACTGACACCATCTCAGACACACTTACATTCGCACGCTTCATCATAATGATTAAATACACTCTTTTGTTCGCAAATCTCTTCGACAGGAGTGTTTCAGTTGAGAGAGTTGTGGATGTGCACCCCAAGCACCTAAACCGATTGAACTGGCCAGATGTTTTCTCCGTTTATGTAAACTGCAGGCAATGGTCAAGGTTCACGCTGAAAACAAACTTCCAGCAGTTGCGTCTTCTTCGCGTTCAGTTTCATGAAGTTGTCTTCACTCCATACCGATATCCTGTTCGCACATTCTTGCATTCTGGATTCAACAGAAGATGCTACTACTTCGAACGCGGTACTATCACCGATATATTTGATGTCTGCATCCAGGTCATTAATCATTATAATAAAAGCTTAATGGCCGGTAAGAGTGCCTGCATGGACGTCGACCCATGAAGAGAAACATCCCTGGTATTTAACACGCTGACGTCTACTACAAAAAAAGGTTGCTACCCATCTCACAAGAAAAGGCGGAACTCCCAGACTCATAATTTTGCTAATGAGAATATTGATGTCAATACGGTCAAAAGCTTTCGAAAAATCAATCAAAAGCGCACGAACGGAGTTCCCTTTGTCTGTTGCCTCATACAGGTTATGGAGAAGGGTCATCAAAGCGTGACTTGTCGAACTGTTCTTGACACCCCAAATTGACGTTTGTCAATCAGGTCGGAAACATGCTCCTTTAACAGGTTCGTCATGATCTTTTCACCAACCAGCTTGCAAAACGTGCATGTTAATGTGATAGGCCGAAGATCACTTTCCACAGCTCTAGGGGGATTCACTTTTGCCAAGGGAACAATATCTCCAGATAGCCACATTTCTGGTCACTCTTGCTCCCTCATGGAAGATGAAACGATTGATGCAATCGGAGCAGCCAGGGTGTCTGGGCACTCCTTAATCAACAAGTTTGGTAACCCATCAGGTCCTGGGACCTTCCTAGGATTTGTACCTGCAAGAAGTTTGCTTATTTCTTCAACAGATGGTATACACTCTTCAGGAACCTGTTGACGTGGAGGAAGAAAAGAAAGAGGATTAATATCCCGCGCCACTGACTGAAAATGACAGTTAGCTCACTCAACAAATTCTTGGACGTCGCCATTAAATGTGTCATTACCAAAGCACCGAGTTGATCCTTGTTATTCAGCCCAAGAACGATCTTAAGATGAGTCCACCAAGTAGAAGGTTTTGATAGCTTGAGGTTATCCATGCATCTAGAGTAATATTTAGTCTTCAACTGATTCTTCATTCTATTGATTTTATTACGAAAAACTCTATACATGGGCATGTTCCCAATCGACCAGGCTCTCTGTCTTTTCCTGATTGCAGAAATGAAATCGTCTGTAACCCACGACTTTGTATCAGGAGGACGCTTGACAGTTTTTCTTGGGATATAAATATCCATAAGCTCTGTAACAGCATCATAGAAAACGGTTGCCTTATCCTTGCATGAATCCAACTGGTACAGCGGAGTCCAGTTCATTTGAGTGATGGAATCAACGAGCGCTCTTTTGTTGGCTGGTTTACAAACCCTTTTTGTGATACTCGTGAAAGTCGGTTTCGATTGATTCACAGAAGGGGACGCTACAATAGTGTTGTGATCGCTATTGGATGTAGGTGCGACGACCTCACAAGAATACACATCATGCGTATTCGTAAAATACAAATCAATCTGTGTGACCTCTGCATGAGTAGTGGAAGGAATGTGACTCTGATGTGTGTCCCGGGCCATTGTGGTCTTTGGGGTAATGAGAAGGCATATACGGTTGCGGGCGAGGCTGGTGGTCAGCCCCAGAGCGAGGCTTCTGTACTGATGGACAGCGTAAAAGCATAAATCAAGAGGAAAAGCAGGGTGAAGACCTGGACTCACAAGAGAAGCGAGAAAGTGTACGGCGGCGGCATGAAGGAGGCGGATTGGAGTCGTGCGGATGCGGTCAGCATGGCCAGACTGAGGACTGGTCATACCCTGGAGCTAGCAGGATGGCGGCTGCAGAAGGTGCGGGAATAACAACAACAATGACCATTATGTTCGCTCGGGCGCCCACTCTTTTGTAGGTAAATCAGTCGTGCTGCATTGCACTGACCTCCTCGCCTGTGTGTATATATAGGGTCCTGTATTGTGATACAGATTGCCGCTATTTGACTTGGCTAGAGAACCATTCTCATTGGTCAACTAAATTTAACTCCCTATATTAGAATCAATAAATTTGAGAGCTGCTATTTAGCATAATTTTATGAAACAGACTTTAGCTGAACAGCTATTTAGCTGCTCCTAGCTCCTATATTTACGAGCTCCTAAGTTTTATGAAACAGGCCCCAGGCATCGTTTTGTATTGTCACTGTATGTATTAAGATAGTTGTATCAGCTGATTTTGGGTCAATTATTGATAGCCCCTATATCAATGACCTTTTCAGGTGAATCTCACGAACTTCATCCACCAGAGGAGGGCAAGCCAGGTATTGTTGTGACTCCGTGTGATGACGAAGAAAACAACGATGACCACCCATTTCCAAAGGGAAAACAGAAAATACAACAAACTCGGTGTCCTGACCGGGAATCCTGACGTGTCGTCATACAACGATTGCGGACGCACGCATTTTGTGCTTTGTGACATGTGATGAATTACATATACTACTGGCCATGTGTGTTAACTGAGATAAGTTTGGTCAGTGAATATTATAGGAATTATTATTCCTTTTTGCAAAAGAAAGCTGCACATGTGATTTAGGTGGTTTGAATTAATCCACTTTGAATTGTTAATTTCATATTAATATCTCACTCAAGCAACTTACTCTGCAACTCGTTGTATATATCCCAGCCGCTCTATCGCATATTTTAGTTCATCATATTGAAGAAAAGGCATTCATTTTTCGTGTATTCGTGATATTTCTGTTTTTTGTTAACAGTTACACATCAGTTATATTGCAAGACTTAACTGGCATCAATTATATTATTGGTCTACATGTATATTTTAACGTTTTGTTTATTTCAAAATCTATTTATTTAAATGTCCACTGTGCATTTAGCATTTTTAATATCCATCCTTTTGACAGTGACTTCAGTTTGTGATAGTGACGGTTTCATACTAAGTACAAATGGATATATTCTGTACTTTGTACTCAGTACTATCACTACTTAATTTGAATTAGTTTTTTGTTCTTTAATTTGTCATTGTAGAGAATAAATATAATGTTGCACATCTTTAGGTGCCTTGTTTGTGAATCAATTTGATGTTATCGGGCGTGTAATTATATGCAGTTTGTTAACTTAAATATTCTGTACATACGTCTATAATTTTTTCAAATGACTTAGCTTGTAACAAGATCTTCATGTATGTTCGTTGAAACATTGCTCATATTGAAACCATCACATTTCGCAACCGAATTGTGATAATATATTTAACAAACGTTACACATACACACTTGTGGTACTCGTTATTCACTGGAACCTGATTTTGAAGTCTTACTTTTCCTGTCGGCAGTGAGCCGCGTCCATATCTGGTTAGTCATCTTCGTGGAATTGCGTAGTGGACTGAGCGTTCTGGCATAGATTGGACAAAGATATGGAGAAAGACTAAGTACATTGGGGTACTCCAGAGAGTATGCTGGGAACCAAGGCGCTTTGTTCGCTGCTATCGACCATTCAGGAACACTGAAACCCGCTTATTACCTATACCCTGGGAATGGACGATTTATACGTTATATCCGAACCTACGTATTAAGCGATATTCATATGTTCGTATAAAAATTTGGACAGTAATTACATTATAATAAATGTATTGTATGTATTTTAATAGATCCATAACTCTTATTGTGTACCCTGCTGATACACATATCTGTTGATTTCTCTAATTTAGTGAACAGATTTAACCTACCCACCTGCTTCATAGCTAGGCGCTGTCTTCTAAACTAGTTAATGCGAATGTTAGATAAATCAGCCTATAATTACGATGAAACTAACTTTTAAAAGGCCGTTTTTTTAAAAATAGTGCATACGTATATGCTTCTACGTATTAAACTGGTAAATATACATTTGGGACCAACAAAACATTATTAAGCGGTATACTTGTACGTAATAAACGAACTATTTTTTGCTAGCAATTTACTTACAAACAAAATTGGAATGGGAAAGTATACTTTATAAGCGGACCTACGCATTTAAGCGTGTACGTAATATAAAGTAGATTCCACTAGTCTTTGGACAATAAATTATGAAACCTGTGAGTAAATTAGTATTAGCTAAGCTTTTTATCAGAAAGCAATGAGGGACACCCTGCAGAAAACCTTCGATATATCATTAGCTAATACTACAATAGTTCCTTCTGTGTCGTTAAAGCGATCATAGTCTTTGCCTAGTATAATTACAATTTGTCGGAATTGTGCCAATTAGGTTGTAGTAGCAGAATGAACTGGTTAAGAATGCGTAATGCAGTCAACGAGACATAATCTTCTATAGCACATTTCGAACTTGTTTCTACAGTTGTGTACTATAACTGCTTTTCTGAAACCAAAAGATCCGTGGTTAAAATTCTACAAATGTTTCCAATAGTTGGGTAATAAAAATGGAAATCGCTATTGTACACTATTTATTACCAATTTGAAAATATGCAGCCTTATGTACCATTATCTTAATTAATTTGTATTTTCACGCCATCGCACCAGTAAAGGGTTGTTATTTTTATCTGCGTTTCCCACGACACCAATTTCGTTTGCAAACTATGGGGCCTTGTGGTCTGGGTGGTCTGTACACAGGTGCTAACTGTTTTTGACACCTTAATTTTCTGTTGAAATGTTTTTCAATGCTAGTCTAGTACAATACAATAGAAGTATTGCAGTAAAAATAATATTTTTGTTTAATGCAATAGAAGTGTTGCACTAAAAATAGTTCTGGTTGACCTAAATTGGAATATACAGTTTTAAACATATGGTCGGCCGGTCGCTATATATCGAGCCCGCCGCGGTACCGGGCGATGAGGCGCTGGCGGCGACAACGGCAGCGCCCAACCTACCCTGAAGAAAAAGTCGTATACGTACGTATTGAAATTAACGTATACGTGACATATACAAAGAGTATATGAAACGTATACGCAACTTATACGCGTGGCGTATATGCAACATATACGTCTTATGTATACGTTTTGGACAAGTTTTTGGAATATACGTAACGTATACGTTGCATATGCGTGACACATTGAAAACGTAAGTAGTAATATACAGCCACGTTCAACCGCGAACAATCGACCCGCATATAAGAACATAAACA
>JAUYWV010001567.1:0-17562 GCA_032274565.1 Nematoplana nigrocapitula
TATAGTTATGGGCTGTCATTTAACGCTGTAAAAATATTGGATTTCATAAACGACTGATAATCCTGCGCCGGTAGCTGATAGCTGTAAATAGACCAAGAGGTCATCCCGCTGTAAATTACAGCTACCAGTTAAAGCGTTTTATGAAATCGGCCCCAGGGGTATGGGCTGGGCAGTAACGTAGGAGGTTGGGGCCACGAGGCTGATTTGAGGCATAAGGAGCCTACTATAGAGTTCATTTTTTCATTCTTATAGTAGGCAATTGCTGCAATACTAAATCTCTCTCTATATATATATATATAGAATGAGGTACCAGTGGGGAATTCGAATCTGGCAGCTGTAGTACGTGTTTGGTTATGTTTGTTTGTATGTTGCTTATGTTTGTTATGTTGATCGACGGTAGCGAGTAGCACTTTGATGCATGATTGCTTTCCATCCGGAGGGCGCTGGTATTCATAAGAACTTTACATTTCTTCTCAACCAATGCCTGCATGCATACATATGACTCCCCATCATGTGCAGCGTGCTCTTGCTCCTGGCGTGTACCTTACACGGCGATTAAACACTGCAGCATGTTGAATCTGAGCAGCAGATTTATCATTGTTATTATTATTATAGTCGGCAGGTTTACATTGCTTCAGCAACCTGGCGAGTGTATGGGAAAATTATGAAACATAAAATAGTTTTCAATTAGAAAAAGCTGTCCGGTTATATACAACTCGAAAAATGTGGGAATAAATGAGGCTGACTGAGAACGACTACAAACATAAAAATCTTCTAAATATAGGAGAGTTTTATTTTCTATAGAGATAAAGATTGAATTTCGGAGATTTACACCTCGACACTCCAGTAATCGAAAACAAACGGATGACGTTCGTTGTTTATTTGCTCATAAAACATTTCAGTTCGCGAGTGAACTCTAGCACCATCGCGTAACAATTTGTCCCTCGCTCGCGCACACTTACTCTATCTCTATAAGGCACATTTCTGCGTGCCAAAATAAATACAATTAATCCTCCTCCCATAGGGAGGGAATGGCCAGCAACATGCGAACTCGCCCAAATGGCTCTGTGTACCACTAATTAATTATTAATGCTGATGGAATAGAAGCAACATTGCTGCCTGCTGCTAAGTCGTCGTTGGTATTGATTGTCCACTTCACTTACTGGGTGTGAAAACTCCGAAAGGGCGAGCGAGTTGGTCAAGAGAGTATACACCACCTTCAACTTATACTTGTCGGTTAGCTGGGCCGAAAGTCCGGACCCGCGTCCCCCAGTTAACAAAGTGTAAAGACAAACCATTATAGGGACAAATTACAGCAAGATTTACATCTTTGCTTTTAAAATGTCTAGACCTTCTATGCTGGAATATTTTTCTCTGATGAGATTAGATAATTCCCCGAAGATTTTTTCAAAGTAATACTTTGATTTTTTACTGAGAGCCTGTCATTTTTCATATTTCGCGCCCGTAAAGTCGTAAAGAATTGAAACGCACCAAAATGGGAGACGTCAAAGTAAGCATGAACCTTTGTCTTGAGTATGCTGGATACGTACTGCATGTCTGTGACCTGAGAACAAAAGTGATAAAATACGCTGGTATTTGAAACAGTGGCAAATAAACTACCCATTTCTAAGTAGAATTAGGTATGGACTGTTGATTGGGTCGGAAGAAGATGCAACCAATATAGTGCTGTGGTCACTCCTGCCGCACCGCGCATGTTCACAGTTCGATAGGTCAGCAGTATCTCTCGATAAAGACGCTCTGATGCTTTTAGTTTGCAGCTGTCGAGTCTCAGCTTTTTGTTTTCCGCTCTGAATAGGCTGTTATGTCCCGGTATTCACTGCTGCTCTTTTAACAATAACGGGGCTAGTGTGATGACATATTTCCCAAGTACTTTGGCGGTAACTAACCGCAAAATGCTGTGATTCATTTCGCGAATAAATAGTTCTAGTAGGGAACAATGTGAAACGGAAAGGGAACCACTGGGTCCTCTCCACACTTCCTCCCATAGGGGCCTGCTACCTGGGTCAGCCAGACGAGTATGCGAAGGTAAAGTGGAGTAGAAGGAGACTAAAAAGAGGCATCGGCGGCAGTGGGTGTTAGCTGAAAGGCTGGAATCAATTTTTTATCATTAGTGCCCTCTTTGGCGGAATTCTCCAATTCTGTCGCTCCGTTGGAGATAGAGGATCGGGAGTTCTCTCTAATTTCCATAAAACCCTGTCTGCCTGATTGTCTGTCTGTATGTCTGTTCGTTTGTCTGGATAGGGAAACAACTCTTAAAAAACGCACGACCAAACGGACAAGAAATATATATATATAGTGGTTGGTATGTTATGAAAGGTCGTGTGCGCATAGTGGTTTTTCTCCACTATAATTATTAAAGAATGACCAACTAATTATATTTTGCAGGTCTTCCTCTCGGAAGCTTCTGAACATTTCGTTGATTAATTGTCTATAGGTCCAGCTCTTACATCCGTATAAACGCACTGAATCAGTCAATGCCTTAACTATAATCTGTATGGTTAACACTGGCCAACTGGAGATAAAATTGTTTTATTGGGACGGGATATGCCTTTTCTAGGTATTTCGACTATCCTGAACACGATTTGCTTGAACAGGTCAATTGTTTTTAGTAAAAATCGTTTATTTTATCACAAACAATAGGTCAATCTGTTTTTTACATGGTTACAATACACGTGGATTAAACGTAGAAGTGTACAAAATGAAAATATATATATAGCTTTATACAAAAAGTACGAGAAATTACAATTTTTTGTCTTTACCGTTTGTGTTCAGTTTGATGATTTTCCCGCATAAGTGTCCAGCAGTAGTCGGCCAACATAACTGCAGTCCACTGTGCACTATATCGACGCTCCATACTAGCAATGGCTTGGTGGAATTGCTCGCCATGCTCGTCTCTGACATCACAGTTGCTTTCAGGAAAAAGATCCAAATGAGAGTGGTGAAGATGGAGCTTCAATGACATGTTGGTTCCCAGTTTTTGAAAGTTACACAGCAGCTTCTCGGTGATCTCTTTGTGTTGAGGGTACTTTTTTCTTCCAAGGAAACCGTCGGCAACATATCTGAATGACTCCCACGACGACAATTCATGAAAGTCGTGTAAAAAATGCTACAGGAAATAATAATTAAAAAGATATATTTACCGTCCATGGTGAAAAGAGGTTTCAAATCGTCAGTGCGCTTGCGAAAGTAAGTGATGTTAACGCCATTCTCAAGCCAGCCCATCTCTTTGAGTCGCAAGGCAGAAATTTGGGCTTTCTCCTTTGACATCACCATATCTCGAACATAGTCATTAAGCTGCGCTTGATTCCACCACTTAGGCTGATTGCCGATTGCTTCTTCAGGGACGTAATTCTTCTCATAAACATCATCGTTAGCGGAATCACCAACAACAAAATCATCCAAAGATGGAAGAAGACTCGGTGGCTTCGGAATAGGCACCTCGTCAGAGTGAGGCACCGGACGAATGGCTGATGCAATGTCATCGAGATAGATGATTTTCTTCAAAGCTTGTCGATTCGTATTCGTCGGTTTACCGACTTTACAAAAGTAGCATGCTGCTAGGTTCGTGGTAAGCAGGCACGCATGCAAACAGAAACTTACAGTCAACTCAACTTATCACTTCAATTTCAAAGCGCAGTCATTGTATAACCAGATTTATTCACATCGAAAACCTGACCTGTGTGAGCAGAATGAATAGCACCATCATGTTCAGGACACTCGAAATACCCAGATACGGCAAACCCCGTCCCAATAATTTTTTACCGTTGGCAGATATGTTGTCGACGGTTTCCTTGGAAGTAAAAAATACCCTTATTACAAAGAGATCATCGAGAAGTTGCTGAGTGACTTTCAAAAACTAAGAGCCAACATGTCATTGAAGCTCCATCTTCTCCACTCCCATTTGGATCTTTATCCTGAAAGCAACTGTGATGTCAGAGACGAGCATGGCAAGCAATTCCACCAAGCCATTGCAAGTATGGAGCGTCGATATAGTGCACAGTGGACTCCAGTTATTGTTGGCCGACTACTGCTGATCACACATGCGGGAAGATCATCAAACTAAACACAAACGGAAAAGACAAAAAAAGGAATTTCTCGTACTTTTTGTATACAGCTACATATTTTTTCATTTTGTACACTTCTACGTTTAATCCATGTGTTTAATAAAGTATTGTAATCCAATTTCTCGTGCTTTTCTGTATAAAGCTATATATTTTTACGCTCCTACGTTTAATCCATGTGTATTGTAAGCATGTAAAAACAGATTGACCTATTGTTTATGATAAAATAAACGATTTTTACTAATAAAATTGACCTGTTCAAGCAAAACGAACATCACCGTCGTGTTCGAGATAGTCGAAATAGCTAGAAAAAACATATAAAAAAATAATAAAACAATTTTTATCTCCATTTATTGGCCAGTGTTATAATACTTATTTTCTGTAATATACTCGTATAATTGGTTTTTAAAGCAAGTATAGACATTTTAGGAAAATTATTTCTCATTTTCGACTAAATTTGACCTATTTTGTACTTTTAGAATTCGCAGACTTTGAGTACCAGTTTTCAAATTTTCACTAATATCTTAGATATTTCTATGATTTAATAAAATGCATAGCTATTACATGCATGTTCATATAGATTATACGAATTTATTGAAGCACCCTCGTATATTTGAATTCAAATGGCCTTTTGTTCCGTCTACCGAGTCATTTTGTTTTCACTTCTTCAATTCTTACCTGCTTCGATTCTTCTGCCACTTCCACTATATATTGAAATGCTTTACCGCTTGTCCATTACGATGCTTCGAGTTACAATACAAGTAGAGCCGAACTGCCGATGTTTAAGTGAATACGCTAAAAACATTTTACAAAATTTTGGACATTTATTTTAAATTTGATTTTATTAAATATGAAGTGTGTACAGTATATCAAAAATAAAATTTGCATAAAGAAATTGATTTAAAAAACCCCAGAGTATCAACAGAAAATTAAGAATTAAGGACATCATGATAGAGACACAGTTTTTATATTTTCGCAATATACGAGTAATAATAACTCCGGCGGTCATTAGCGTCAAAATACAAATAAATTCCCCCAAAATTAACCTTTACTTTGGCCATATGGGACCACGCGTGACTTGGGGCGCGGACTTCTAGATACAGTATCCAGGATTTACTGTAACGAATTGTAGACTGGTGCCGGAAGTTACCTTATTTGAGTGGGAAATTCCGGCGAGTGGCAACCAATGGGTACCGAGAAGTTTGTCCCAGAAGAGGCCTTTGTTCCACAGCTCCACAACCAGACCACCATCCAAGCGTTCCGTTTCGCTGAACACGAAGTACACAAAGCGCGCACACACACACCAGGCGAACATGTTAATTATGGAACAACATAACATCTCTGTAAATGAATTGTCTGCTCTCACAAAACAGTGTACATAAAAAGCGAATTGGCGTGTCTCAGTTTTAGCCCAAAGAAATATTTATTATTTCATTATGATATCAGTGTCATTCACATCAATCACTTTCGATCTTCTTTTCTTTACTGCTTCCTTCCTTTATTTATATTACAAATCACATCAATCACTTTCGATCTTCTTTTCTTTACTGCTTCCTTCCTTTATTTATATTACAAATCTGGCATCGGCATTTAAACGGGCGCGTCTATAAATTTATTGTCGTGCAGGCGTCCAAAAACTCCATTTTCAAGTCTAATTATTACCCCCTTCCTAATTTTAGTTTAGAACGATATGCGAGTCAATGTCCAGGTCGACTATGCACTTCAAAGGACAACGCAGTGACACGTGCAAGAAATTCATAATGTAATCTTTTTTTTTAAAGTTTGGCTTAATGACACGCATTCATTTTGTGTTATATCAAAAGACTTGTTTGGTTTTCTTTAAATATAAAATTAAAAATGAGCAAAACAATTCACATTTTAAACTATGTGTGTATATTTGTTTGTTACAGTATCCATTTAGGTATCATATTCTGAATTTATGATTTGTAGTGCAATTAACACATTTAGAGATTGATTTCTCAATCAAATGATTTCATACCAAGAGCTTCATAATTTCATCTGGCAGATGATGAATGCATGAAGCTCCTATACTGTAGGACAGTATTTTCTATGATGTAAATATAGAATAAACTATGCCTGACATAATAGAGGGTGTCCCAGGAGTTAGTATACTCTCTATAGTAAAATACAGGTTAATGTTGAAATTTATGGGGTGCTATATCGATGACTATAGTCATTCTATGACTCAGTATTACCCTATCTATGAAATCCGTAGATAGGATTTAAATTTAAAAATTTGAATTTAATTAATATTTCATTTATGTAAAATGCAAGGCAAACGTAGTTTTGAGGAGCGTAAGGTGTGCTTAAAAGTATGGTTGAAACATGAAAACAGCGTAATTATTTTTAATGAATGGCAACATCATTTTGCCACACCTCCTGGCTCCTCCCTCGCGGTTATCAATTTACCGACTAAGGGATAATTTCGATCAAATAATAAGTACAATACTTGATGCTCATCGGTTGGGTCGACCTCTCAGTGCTTCAAACCAAGTGAATAAGGAATTAGTAGCTTCATACTACGTTGAACATCCAGGAACATCCACTGGCACTTAATTTACGACGACCCTCGTTACATCGTATTTTACACAGTCTGAATATGAAACCTTATATCCAACGTTTAATTCATGGTCTAATAGATGGCACTGACAGTCGCCTCGAAATCTGTGAATTTTTATTAGTCAAGCATCAAATTATCCTCAGTTGTTAGCCGAAATTGTGTGGACTGATGAAGCTAATTTCAATTATCGGGCCATGTAAATAGCGTCTATTGGTCTGATGAAAACCCTATAGTTTGTCAACGGAAAAACAACTTAACCAGCCTGGCTGTACTGTCTGGGGTGGCATTTCTTCGTCAGGACTGGTTGGTCTCCACCTTTTTGATGGAACAGTTGATGGCAGAAATTGCTTTAAATTGTTACAAAACAACTGTTGTGCCTCAGCTTCAACTTCGACACTATTTTGAATCAATTCACTTTTAACAGTCTCAGATTACCTTGGTGCTACGTTTACAGGCCGATGGATTGGACGTCAAGGGAGCATTGAGTAGTCTCTACGTTCCCCAGACCTAACCCCTATGGATTTCTTTCTGCGGAGTGTTGTAAAGGACGACGTTAATTCAAGGATGCCTCAAACAATCAACGAAATACAGGAATTTATAACTGATTTCTTTCAAAGAATCAATAACAACACAGATAGTGTCAAAAGAGTGTGCAGAAGTGTCCTAGATCGGTGTGAGAAGTGCATTGAACAAAATGGACAACAATTTGTATACCTCAAGTAGTATTGTTGTTCATTACAATCATGTTTGTATACAAATTTCCCATTTTTATTATACATAAAAATTTACTATAGAGAGTATACTAACTTTTGGGACACCCTGTATACTCGAAGTCAAGATTTTCTGTAATAGAAAAAGTATCTTGATTTTACTTCTAGTTTATGGAGGAGAATCTTTGTTTCATACAGTCTAATTAAAAATAGACGCCAGCAACATGCAGTATTCCTTACATCGAGCAGATAATTGATACACAATAAATTAGAAACTGTGTTTGTTATATTTGTAACGATACACATTTAAAAAGCAGTGAATTATTCGCAATTCATTGAATGTCCACATAATACTCAAATATACTGTAGATAGGATAAATATTAACTACGCGTGTTCGTATCTTCTTACAAGTATAAGCAGCTTTTGGAAAAGTTTTCGAGAGAAAAATTCTAAAGCTGACTCAATTTGCAACGTTTATTCTTCGTTTTTTCCAACTTTCTAGACGTAAACATTATATTATTATAATGTGTCTATGCTTTTCGATTCCACTACTTCTGCGTTATGTCAAATAATTTGTTTGGCTGGGTTTAAATTTTTTTAAATAAGCAGAACATGTGACACACATGAACTGCAAATAAATTTTAAAACCCTTCGGAATCTAATCTATATTTCTTTCGTAAATCAGGCAGTAATGCTGAAGAGCGTTAGCGATGAAGCCATATACATTACCATCGAGCAATTGGTACATAGAGGCTCAGCTCGAAGTAAATTAACAACTACATTTAAATTTTCAATATATTTTCATCTTACACAGTGTAAAAAATAAGCTCTTTTTTTAGTTAATAGTAATCCATAAAATGTTAGTGTACGAATGTACTACTTTTTGACTACCTTATATGAGTAGTATATATATATATATTTCCGAAAAATTTAACCATAGACTGTTAATGACCTTAAACTATTATATAGAGCCATATAGATCCCTGTGAATCTGAGGGAATTCCATGAATCCATGAAACAAAACAGTATGATTGGATGACGTCACGGAATTTCAATGCATTACAGGTTGACAAGTGACATCACACCCTAATCAACCAGAAACGAGAAGGGAAGGTCAGCTTCAACTAACATATATAGATCCAAAACAAACAAAACGAAGATGGAATGAGTTAAAGAGAAAATATATGAAAGGCGAGATGAAATCGATGGAAAATGACAACCATAGGCACTGCATTTTTCACCTTTTCCCATCACAAATAAATGACACTTAAAAAAGCTTCCAAATAATATGGCGCCGCCCTTCATTATACGCGTTTTAAAAACAAAACTTTATAGAATAATATATAATTTTGTGATAATAGTCCATTGTTTACCAGTGTAATATACTAAAATATTAATAAAAATATGTGCAATATTTATGTATTTAACAGCTGTTATCACGTAGTCCTCGATATTTCTATTGTTTACTTGTTGAAATAAATTATTTATAATTTCAACTTTCTCAAAAAATTACTGGATAAAAACCTAGCAACCACCTTGGAGACGAACCTCTATGTATTATGTACTCTATCAGTATTTTCGCCTACAATTTCATCATTTTAAAATTCTTGGTGCTTTGATAAAATTGAATTACTTTTCATTGAATTATTTTTATTATAATTGTACAGGTATGCATGAATTCACAACTGTCGTTTGACTAGACCACTACAGTAAATCAGTCAATCCACTATTCGCCGCCGACTCGGCTTGATCACTTTGACTTGATATTGAAATGATTTTAACTAATTTACTCTTTGGATAGAAAGCGATCACCTGTTCTTTGTTACTGAATTTCTAAAATATTTTATAATCCAGGTTTTTACGTTCATATCTCCACACTGGCTGATGTTAAAGAAAATGTACAGGTATGCCATGAGTGCTTTTGTTTGAATGCTAAAAGACTATATTGTGAGTATATCACTGCGACATTCTTTTTCAGAAATACCTCGATGTATCTGCCCGAACAAACGCTTACAATGAGACGCGATTTACGATTTGGACTGGCGTCCATGCAGATCAAATGAAACCGAAAGTAAGCGTGTTTGCCTTGCATAATAGCTGCTGCAAAATAAATGAAACATAGAGATAATATATTTAAACGATCAAATTTTCTCAGATGTTTGTTTCATACCCATAGTCGTTAAATTGTTATCAAAAGCATTATTGATGATGCACAATATTACTTTAGTTAGGGATAAGAGCGAAAATGATATGAAATACACATGTATGTAATAAATGCACTAGTAAAACAAAACGAAAAATTAGCACAGGCTGTGACTTATATGTATTTTATTATCGTGATATCGTAGAATTTACATAAATTGTAAATAATGCAATATGATACGTACTACTTTAAGTAGTATATGAATAAATGTCTTTATTTTTAACCATTTTTATAATTGCAACCATGTCTGTTCTCTTTACATTCAGAGTTTGTTTTGGATATACAGTAATTCTCAAAGGAAACATTTATTAAATATACCGTTTATGTTGTGTTCCTTAGATACCAGCCTTTCCAGATCCCAACGCTACTATACCACCGGTGAACATAACGGTGAGTTTATTATAATTCTGGTCAATTCACAGTAAAAATTTAGTACTACGTTTTTCTTTGCATTATTTTTATTTCTTTTTGTTTTGTAAATGTAATGATTTGCTTATTCCACCATTTAGTGAAGATTAGGTCTAATATTACCAATTCACATATTGTAGAAGAGCTAGAAACGTATAAATTGAAAGTATAGCTTCATAAAAACACCAGAAGCTAATGATGAAATAGTTGACCAATGAAACCATATAACTATGATTCTTCATAAATAGGTCCAACTGTTTTTTTTTAAGAATTTTGGATAGAAAAGACGTTTTGATTTACAATTAGTAACTAATTTTGGTTTGTTCTGTTCATCTTGCAGGCTGCAAATGAAACCAGTTTATTGTCTAAACCGCAGCCTGTGCTTCTGCCGCCAGAGGAGTACGTGGAGGTATGACATAGGTGGAATGCTTTGCACATAACTCGAGAACATCTCTCACCCAGAGTACACACGATGCAATGTTTTGTCGTGCGACTTTTAATACGATTATCTGCACGATTTAGAAAATCAAAACTAGCTGATACATGATGCGATTTTTTGTCCTACGACTTTTAATGCGAATATCTGCACGATTTTAAAAAATAATCCGAACTAGCTGATACATGATGCGATGTTTTGTCCTACGACTTTAAATGCGATTATCTGCACGATTTTAGAAAATCCAAACTAGCTGATACATGATGCGTTTTTTGTCGTACGACTTTTAATGCGATTATCTGCACGATTTTAGAAAATCCAAACTAGCTGATACATGATGCGATGTTTTGTCGTACGACTTTTAATGCGATAATCTGCACGATTTCAAAATAATCCGAACTAGCTGATACATGATGCGATGTTTTGTCCTACGACTTTAAATGCGATTATCTGCACTATTTAGAAAATCCGAACGAGCTGATACATGATGCGATGTTTTATCGTGCGACTTTTAATGCGATTATCTGCACGATTTAAAAATAATCCGAACTAGCTGATACATGATGCGATTGTTTGTCGTGCGACTTTTAATGCGATTATCTGCACGATTGAGAAAATCCGAACTAGCTGATACGTGATGCGATTTTTTGTCGTGCGACTTTTAATGCGATTATCTGCACGATTGAGAAAATCCGAACTAGCTGATACATGATGCGATTTTTTGTCGTACAACTTTTAATGCGATTATCTGCACGATTTTAGAAAATCCAAACTAGTTGATCCATGATGCGATTTTTTGTCGTGCGACTTTTAATGCGATATCTGCACGATTTTAGAAAATCCGAACTAGCTGATACATGATGCGATTTTTTGTCGTACGACTTTTAAAGCGATTATCTGCACTATTTTAGAAAATCCGAACTAGCTGATACATGATGCGATTTTTTGTCGTGCGACTTTTAATGCGATAATCTGCACGATTTCAAAATAATTCGAACTAGCTGATACATGATGCGATGTTTTGACCTACGACTTTTAATGCGATTATCATCACGATTTAGAAAATCCGAACTAGCTGATACATGATGCGATGTTTTGTCGTACGACTTTTAATGCGATTATCTGCACGATTTAGAAAATCCGAACTAGCTGATACATGATGGGTTTTTTTGTCGTGCGACTTTTAATGCGATAATCTGCACGATTTCAAAATAATTAGAACTAACTGTTACATGATGCGATTTTTTGTCGTGCGACTTTTAATGCGATTATCTGCACGATTTCAAAATAATTAGAACTAGCTGTTACATGATGCGATTTTTTGTCGTGCGACTTTTAATGCGATTATCTGCGCGATGTTAGTAAATCCGAACTAGCTGATCCATGATTCGATTTTAACCACGATTTTCAAAGCTGTATTTATAAATTGTTTATTTGAAAAAATACTGTTTGAAGGAAAAGAGAAAAATTGCAGTAGATTTCTTTTTAAGTTATCGACATGAACGAAGCTGTTGTGTACTTTAATGAATAGCAGACTGAGATCGAAAAGCGATCGTTTGGTTTGCAAGAAAGGAATATTAAGGATCTCAAATGACCTGGCGTTTCAGTGGGAGTGACATAGGCGCATTGAAAGTGCATTTATTATAGAAAGAAAATTTTAAATCTTTTAAACCAGGTAAAAACAGGCGATATTTAAAATAACATCATACGGTTTTATTTCACTATTAATACATTTGAGAGTAGTATACCTCGAAATTTATAAGTGAAATTGGTTACATTTCAGGACGTCACTTTATAACTAGGCAGGTTTTAAGCCCATTAGCGCTCCTTTGGGTTGACCCCGTCTTTTGTCCAAAGAAGGTTTTTCTCAACATTCTCCTCTCTGCTTTTTCCTACTGAATAATCAGAATAAATTATCTACTTGAAAAAATGTGGTTGTTTCCTGGGAATTTCATTGCTATATGTATCCCCCGAACGAAGCCGGGTACCTCCGCTAGTTTTTAAATAATACTTATATATTATTATAGAAATAAAAAGCAACTGTGCTAGGTGCACCAGATATAATTTCTTTAATATATATATATATATATATTTACTATTTATTTTACTATATTAAATACCTGGTGTACTTAGTCGCTATTTTGCTAATCGCCCGTCTTCTTCTTTCATGATCGTGATAAATTTATTTCATAGCTTATTCCTCATATATTTGAATTCACTTATTCGTGATTTTCAATATTTAAAGACGGAATAAAAATATAACAAGTTCTATTTTGTCGTACGAATAAAAAACGTATGCAAAAAATCGACTCAAAGAATCAATCGCGTGCGATTTAGCTTGTTGTCGAATCGTATAAAAATCGTATCGTGTTTGCCAAAATATAAATTGCCATACGACAAAATCTTATCGTTTGTATCCTCTTTTAAAAGGCTTTCAAAAACACAATGACGCGCCTGTACAGTATGTAAACGGCGTAAATTCCGCATTATTTATACTTTATTGAATTGCGTTTTTAGACGTTTTAGCTTGCTGCGTTAGTAATAACTTTCTCTTGGCTCTTGTGTGGCGATTTTCAACCTGGCGACTTGGCGGCTATCACCTCATCAGAGTCCTCTCGGACTATTTTTCCTCCTTATCTCTCCTATAATCGGGACCGTCCCTCCTTTTCACTTCCTACGTCCACCCTATCTCGTCCTCCCTCAAACACCTTGACGGTGTGGGTATCACACTGTAAACCTCCAATGGATAGCGGGGCACTCATCCCTGCTCGGCAATGAGAGGGCCGAATCTCTAGTAACATAAAACGGCACCTCTTCCGCTGCTAACGCCTTCATCTCTTTCTCGACCTCATCCTCTTTCATCTACCACTCTCTCCTTTCCTCCTGTCGGCCTTCTCTTCGCAGTAAGCTTCTTGACTGTTAGATAACAAATAGTTCCTCTGGTGAGTTTCTTATTTCCCGTTCTTCCCGTTGCGAGCTATCGGACCTTCGTTGCAACGGGCACTCCACTCTTCTTGTCTCCTACCTCCATCGGATCGATCAGTCCGATTTCCCCTCTTGCCCTTCCTGTGGAGAAGGCCAGCAGGATCTTTCTCATCTTTCCTGTGCCTCATGTTCAGGCCTCCGACTTGCCATCTTTGCTTTAATGCGGCATTCACTTGCTATGAACATCTTCTAGTGCAGCCTTTCTGATCGTCTAGACTTGTCTATCGTTAAAAAGAAAGGAATAGCTTCTGAAATCTATATAGATGTTTCTAAAAATACTGAAATCTTAAAATCTGTCACATCAGCTCACTTACGCGTTGTAGTGGTACCAGCAACTGTTTTACATTCACTTGCCTTTTTATTTCAACTTCTTTGTCTTTTTATGGAACAAGTTTCAAAGATTTAAGTTATGTATACAATTACATATGTACATTGGTAGTGATTTATGCTACTCCTATCTACTGAACAGTTTGTAACCTCCTTTTCGCTCTATATATTAACGTAACGTAATTAACATTAGAAGTTACTCAGTGTTTAGTGACATAAAAGGTTTACTCCCACTCACTCCAATATGCTCAGTTTTCGTTTGCTTCAGTGTAAGATATTAACTGACATTTTATATTTGCAGAAATTTGAAATGTTCACCTCAGTCGCTGAAGCGGTTTACGATCTGAAGGATATTACGGTAAGTCTGAATTATGTATTTATCCGAAAATTGTATTCTCCCATTAGAATTTAGACATTTCTAGCCATAGTCGACTCACATTGTACCCAATGAAATAAAATATAGAATTGAATCAGACAATTAAACTATGTATTTTTATCGAGATAGAATAACCTGTAAAACTTTATTTGAAACTGTCAACAAAGTTGATAATAATTATTAGCCCTTTTCCCCGCTTTTGCAATTTATACAATGAAAACGTATCTCGTCTCTATTCTAGTATAAAATTTGTTGCTCCATTCTGACTATTCTTTTCCGTACACATGCTTAATCAATTTGTAATTTATATAAAAAATGCCATCCTTATTTCGTGGATGGAAGTATTGTTTTGTTTAGTTAATGTATACTCTCTCCGAGTTTATTTGATTGTATCTCGCCAATTTTATTTCTTTCGAATAGAAACTGGACCACAAGGGAATACTCCTGGGCGTGGCAGGACTGGATGTGCCCATCGCCGATTTCAAAGCATTTGCTCCTCCATGGATGGTACTTGAATCTTTTTCTTATACTTTTTAATCTATATATTATTATGCAAGCTCCGTGATTCCTGAGTCGGTCGGTCGTTCGCGTAACTTTAGAACGTGTCGTCTGATTGGTCAGTTTGCTGACAGAGAAAGAGAGAGAGAGAGAGAGAGAGAGCGCGCGAGTCATCGCACTTGATTAACTTACTCATTCACACACTATATGGCTGGCTTAAAGCTGCACAGTTGGCCAAGCTGATCTATTGACTTTCTCTGTCGTCTGTCCCTCACACTCTCTCGCTCTGGCGTTATTTATCTCGCGTTAAACACAAGCAAGACTACGCCGCTGCGCTATAGGCGGGTAGTTCGTCTTCCGCGCTAGCTGCGCTGGCTATTTTCTACTTACTGCTTGATTATATAAATATCAGTTAGATTTCTAATTCCAATTTACAAATATTCCGAAAAGTCGGTTATTCATAACAACACTTGCACGCGTAGCTGCAACGTGCCACTAGTTTAAATTATCGGTCTAGTGCGCTATAAACTAGAAATAAATTTGTTGTGTATGTCTTTTGAGGCAAAATTATTAAATTTTGTGGTATTAAAATGTTTTATCGCTTTCGTTTTTAGTCGAAAAAGTGTTAGGTATAGAATCGAACTACTACCCATAGTACTCAATGTTTTATTTAATTTCCAATTCGTAGTCGCCATAAAATTGTTATTTTACCTTTCGTACTTGATTACACCTGTCAATTGATATTTCTATGTCCGTGTATATTGCAGCGACTATCCTTTTTACTTTAGAATTATTATAAATTCTATATTAATTGTTACTTAAATTTGTCATAAATAGACACATATGCAAACTTTTAGTACATATATTTTTTCTTTCTAATCAAATATCGACACTCCCATTTGTGTGGTTTTATTTAAATGAATTTTGAAGATTGCTTTCTAATTTAAACAATTGCACAATTGCACTCTTTTGTTCCAGATCGGTGTCAACGCGTACCTGTTTGCTATCACCAATAATGGTTTCGTTCTCTTCCATCCAAATTTTAGACCAATTGTAAGTGTATCCAAGTACCTACACTTTCTACAAACAAAAATTGTGCATATCATATATGCAATTCCGAGTAATTTGCTTTATTTTTTATTCAAGTACAAAAACAACTGGAAACCTTTCTATCAGAATGTTGATTTAAGCGAGGTGGAGATCCCGGTAGACATAGTTTTGGATGAGGTAAGATAATAATAGTTTACCTGAATGTATATACATGTATATATATATTAAACCCCTCTATCAGATGTATACAAAGCACGTCTCTTTTGTCTCCACAGACCACTGGAACACCAGACTTCAATTTGACAGTAAGAGACTTTCAGTCATCTTTTGTAATTCATCGCCACTTTTTACTGGTGATTAACCTACATATATGCTTCCAAATTTCTCTTCAGCTCCGTTTAAATATGATCAACAGAAAATCTGGAACAGAAACGGCGACAACGTATATTGTTACCGATGCTTTTGTGAGTGAAATTGCATACTGTACATTGTTGAAAATTCTACCAAAGGGTGTCCTACAGAAACTTAAATCAATGAAGCCAGATTCAATGTATTAACTAATGAACTCGACTGGATATTTCATTATTTCTATTAAATAAGCAAAACACTGTGTTTTCGAAACAATTTGTTCAATTCAATGAAATTAAAACTCGATGTTGAAAACACAACGGAAAACGGCGATCAAAATTCGACTATGACACGGATACTGGTGTCATCGTTTCTGCAAACGCCGTACGAATTTTCACTTCTTGAGGCATCTGGTTGTACACCAGCTGTTTTACGTGGCCCCTACCTATACGATCATTGAACATTTGATTTTATAAATTTCATACTCTCTACGGCATGAGGTGGTGGTGCCGTTGGTGCGTATCTTGATGAAAGATGCAATTTGGAGCACTTTTATTTTTTACTTTCAAACACTTATAGGAAAGTGTTGATAGAGTTTTAAAATGACAGCATAACCATATTTCTATCTACAGATATTTCATAGATCTTCTCCAACTTCACGATAGAGGCAGATTCAGAAAATAATTGCTAGAAATATAATACATTATACATCCATTTCAATTCCATTGTCTCCATGCAGCCGTTTTCTCGAAAATGGGATGCGCTACTCTGGCAGGCAAAGTGCTGCATTCCCTCGGGCTATCTATACGGTTTTCTATCTCTCACTGTTTCCTCTCTCATTTTTTCTCTTTCCACCACTCTTTTCTCTATTTTTCCTCTTTCCTCTTTGCTCCGCTCTCTCTCTCTTTTAATTTCCCTCTTTTTACTATATTTTCTCTCTCTCTTTCTTCTCTTATTTTTTTCACCACTCTTTTTTTTCTAGTTTTCCTCTTTGCTCGCTCTCTCTCTCTCTTCATTTCCCTCTCTTTACTATATTCTCTCTCTCTCTTTCCTCTCTTATTTTTTTCCACCACTACTTTTTTCTAGTTTTCCTCTTTGCTCCGCTCTCTCCGTTTCCCCCTTCTCTTTATATCTTCCTCTCCTTCCTTTCACATTTTGTTCTCTATCCACCACTCTTTTCTCTATTTTTCCTATTTCCTCTTTGTTCCACTCTCTTTCTCTCTCTTCATTTCCCTCTCTTTACTATCTTCTCTCTCATTTTTTCCAGCACTCTTTTTTTCTATTTTTCCTCTTTGCTTCGCTCTCTCCGTTTCCCAACTCTCTTTATATCTTCTATCTTCCTCTCTCATTTTGTTCTCTTTCCTCTATTTTTTCTCTTTCCTCATTGCTCCGCTCTCTTTCTCTCTCTCTAAATTTCCCTCTCTTTACTATCTTCTCTCTCTCTTTCCTCTCTTATTTTTTTCCACCACTCTTTTTTTCTATTTTTCCTCTTTGCTCCGCTCTCTCCGTTTCACCTTCTCTTTATCTCTTCCTCTCTCATTTTTTTCTCTTTACACC
>JAUYWV010001678.1:0-17551 GCA_032274565.1 Nematoplana nigrocapitula
TGTTTATGACTTAATGTGTTCTTGCAGAAATGTATCATTAGTGTTGTATTGCTTCATTACATATATTTTGCGAATTCATTTTTTTAAATAGAATTTTACTAAGTCCAGTGATGTGCTGCTCTATGACTCTGTTTTGCCCCACCCCTACTTAAATACTTCCGGCGCCGCTGACACTATATAGTAATGTAGTTTATCTTATCTCATGCACCATATGTAAACACGGTCTCTAAGTTACATGGCGTAACTATATTAGAGATCCCATGTTTCGTTGTGGCGAATCGTTTGAACCTTCCCGATCATTCCTTTGGATGCTTTTAGATTTCAGGGCCTCCATCAGCTTTCTCCATCCTTCTACTCTCTTAAGCGGAGAAACATAGCAAAGTGTTTTATCTTTAGACTGAGAGCAATCCATCCTTATGGTCTTAACATTATAGAAAACAGCAGTTCAGTTTTATGTATTTCTCCCTTCCGTTTCTCTTAGTTGTGTTTTTAACAGAGATATTTCCCGTTGTGTGTCGATCGCCTTACCTCTTACCCACATCCTCAACGGCTTCCGCACAAACATAAACTTAAAGAGAATCCTCGGTGTGCCTTAATGCCTTCTGTTTCATTTTTTAGTATTTTTCTCGTTTTATGTTTCATGTTGCTTTTAATATTTATCCTTTTATATTTTGTCTTGCATTTTAAGGTTCTCAATATATGTTTTTTTTATATTCTTCATGTTTTATTTTTTACATTTTTATATTCACAATTCTTATATTTTCACTCCGGTTGCATTTTACTATTTTCTATTTTTATCTCTTTATATCTTCGATAGTTTTATTGCCATGAACGTATTGATTCTGCGTTTAGCACGAAATATTGCAGCAATGTAGTATTTACTCAGATTTTTCATAGTGGTGCGCGTGACTTGGGAGATTTTCTCCTTCATCTTCTTCCCCTGCTACATCTATTGTACGTACCCCTTCCGTGCAGACTTTTCCTAGTCGTATCTGCTTATATGAAGAGTGCCCGAAGTGATACATATGTGTATCTCTAACAGGTCCACCTGATCTGTTCTGAACATAAATGTTGTCTAAATCAGTTGTTGCTTTCAGTTGAAGGGCGTTTGTTTACCAACTGAAGACAAAATTGAAAGAAAATATTGTTATATTGATTTTGGTTTGTTTAATTAAGACTGTTCTCCCTTGTTTCCTTCCGATCTGGCTAGTTTATCAGACTGCTCTGAGTAAATAAAATGTGATCCGCAAATAATTTGCTGCACAAATTTGATAGACGCTTGTATGAGGAAGGAGAACTGATGGGAAATCGATATTTTTAACAATAAAACCATAAAACTCACCCACGGCATATGGGAACCAATAAAACTGTGGCTACACCACCAACCACTGTTAGCGTGTCAGATTAATCAAACGTATTGCCAGATATAATAAATATCGAAGCGATTTGCAAACGTCACATATTTCAGCGCCAAAGCAATATCTGTAATATGGGAACTCCTTGGTCCTCCACATGCATTGTGCTCTGTTGTTCACTGGCATATCTGTGCTCAATAAGAGGTGAGTTCATATAGTTGGTGTTGTTGAAATAATACATGTTCAACGAGTGAGTTCAAATCTCTGAGTTAACACCACTAAAATAATTTTTTATCTAAATCTGACTCTAAACACCGTCGTTACCTTGAGATCGGAGTAAGTGTTATAATTTACCGTGTATTTTTTCATTCATCTACTCTAATCCCTAGGTGGTGTTAATGGCACAGGGAGCATTTATAGATTTAATAATCAAGGTGTAATATCTACGTTTTAGTCTTTTTACATTTTATATAAACATGATTAATTTAATTTAATTATATTTTATTTTATAAACTTATAGTCTATTTTTATTTATAAATGTGTCACTTTTCAAATTTCGTGAAAATAATCATTATTTTAATCATTTATTTTAGTAATTTATCATTTGATTGAAATTTTTTTAAGATAATTATAAATAATAAATTTACTATAACGCAGCCAACTAATCATAGAAATAGCCCTTACTAACACCCGTGTTAACACCAGTGCAAGTGGAAAGTTGACACTTATTTACACGGTGTTAGAAGAGCAGAGTTAACACGAACACTTAAACCTGAGTAAAATGAATCATTTTCTGTACCTCAATAGATAACCACAGTTTGTTCTCTACATTTTTAACTTGAAAACAATTTTCATAACTTGCAAATATTACAGATAGAAACAATCATACTAATTATCCTATCTATAATTAGATAAATGTGGGCATGTATGTATACTGTATGTCTGACCGGTATTTTTCTCCCAACTTTCTTGACCGATTTGCATGTTGATGACTCAAAAAATGTCACGCCAATGGGTAACATAGGAATAATAGTCACGAGATGCAAAATTTCTAATTGCGAGGGCCACAGCAGAAAATACCCCCAAAAACGATGTTTTTGCTGCGATGCTTAATCAATATGCTGCATATGGTATTGCTTCTCTGTGTATTGACCGCTTTGAGATCTACTCTGTGTATTGAACTATGTTAACTGCCGGCGACTTGCTGGCTCTATATCGTGTGATGTTGTCTTGTCAAATATATCAGTTGTTTACTGCAAATTCTCTAATACTGCATTGCAGGAATTTGAATTCTGCAGTAGCCGATTGATAAATTTGTAATTCTGCAGAATAAGCGATTATTGCAATGCGAAATGAATCAACTAGGAGAATGGAGATTGCTGCGATGCTAAATCCATATACTAGAGAATTCAAATTCCTTATTATAGATAGGATAACTAACGCTATACGGGTAATTCTACTTGTTTGATTAAAAATTAAACTTTTAATTTTATAAACTGTAATGCTATGCAAGAAATCGATCTTGATGCATTCAATTTTATGTCATAAATTACATTCTTGCATGTGCATGCAAGAATGTAATTATTTTTGCGCTGGCATGAATTTTATTTTACACAAAAACAATTAACAATATACAAATATGTCAAACATTAAAACGTCAAAGTCCATTAATAAAATAAGCAGCTGCTCACTATGAATTAACGATGACATTGGAGCAGTTATTAATATGAACACCTTTTCCAGCGACATTTGTCATCACACCGCTCATTTCCCTGTGGCCAGATTCTTCACAACTGATGCTTAGTGATGCCGCTACGTCCATTTTATGCTTCTTGCTTTGTTCTACGTAACCCTGCGCAACTGAATCACTTTTACAAAGAAACTGACGCTTTAGGCTTTTAGCATCGATGCACCGCAATCAGCTAATGCCGTTGCCGATGATCGTCTGAAACAGTGCCCAGTGTAACTTGCGGGATGATCGAGACCAAGATATGTGGCAATGAATTTTGGTACAGCTCCAATACTGTTCCAGCCCATTGGTTGGCCGCAAAAACGTTTTTTTTGTTTGAAATTGTAGTTTTGTAAAAGTCTTCCTGACTGTTTACTGATGTTGTCCATATATTTTTTGACAATTGAATATGGACAACAATTTGGCGAGTTTTCGTTTTTGGGAATGGTAAAATAAAATGGACGTTTACCTTGAACAAACAAAAACGGTCATGGAATCGCGACTCACGACAACATCACTGAATTCTAACAAAAGCAGTTCATTCACGCGCAGTCCACCATAATAACCCATAATTGCCACCGCTTTCTGAACGACATATTGCAACTCATCGTTTGGGGCGTCCTCAATAAATTTGAACAACTCCTTTTTCGACAACACCGTTGATTTCTTTTGAACAGGAGAACTGGTTTCGATTTGTTTAATAAAATTCTTCAGAAATGGTGTTTCATTAAATGATTTCCATGCCTATACGTGGTATAATATTTGTTTCAACAGCTATAGGCTTGCCACAATGTAGACGCGCTGTACTATTTTGATATGCAATTGAAAAACTTTATTACAGATTCCAAATTTTCAGCCAGTTTTCCATCGCACATAAATTTTGTAAATTCATCATGTCATTTCACGTAAACCTGGACGTCTTGTCTTTCATTTCTTTGAGATTTGAGTCAGATGAGGTCGATGGTTCCGCCATATAAATCAAATTCTTACAAGGTATTTTATTTATATTTTCACAGTTGCACTCGAAATGGATGTAACAACACAAGTTAACTTTCTTGTTAACAGAAAAGTTCATTAATGAAAGGCGCTCATTTGGTATCTGTATAATTCTTACATCAGAGTAAATCCATAGTAACAATTTCGAATTGATGATTGCTAAATGCATATTACAAAAGCTAACTGTCTCTGTTGTACATTTAGTAAATCTTATAGATCATCACTGTTCAAGTAAAAAAATAAAATTCTCTACGCAACTCGTGCAATAATGATGCACAGTTTTGCACGAGTTGTGTAAATATCTAATATGCTAACTTTCACTTTTCTTATGGATTGTAGATAACTCAGCACAATCGTCTTCTAATCAGTCAGAATTATGCAACTCTACACACTTCTGCTGCTCGTCCCCTGTTTAGTTGTAATTGCCAGTGCAAATGACGGTAAGTGAATCTCTGTACATTTATATAATATTGTTAATTTATTGACAAAGTAACTCTGTAATTATTAATAATGTCCATTAAGGGTAAAGTTAAATGCTAAAAGCAATTATTTGAGAGGTTCTTATAAGAAAGTTTTTCATAAAATATAATTACTTAGATCCAGAATCCCCTTGGTTATGTAAGGAGATCGTTTAATAATAGAAACATATTCTACTGACTTTCTGTCTGCGTGTAAACGCGATTCACGTAGTTAGCCATATTTATGTCAAGGTCAAAGGTACTCCAGTGAGTCATGTAGGATGGTCGACATTCCCTCCCCATCAGCGGTTTTAATGGTTTCGTTTGATCACACCATTGAGAGCCTCGTTTTGTAATACATTGTTGCATTGCTATACATCAATATACTACAGAATGGGGCTAGTAAGTACGTCTGTTAATATGCGATGAAGGGAAAATCAATCAAATTGAGGAGCCTCCTATTGGAATTCAATGACCGGTCAAACAATTCCGCAACTGCTTTATTTTAGATAATGTTTCAATGGATATAAAATTGTGTGAATATATTGACACAGTGGTGAAAAATTGTATAGATGAAGCAAGATCTTGAAAAATGTAGAACAGCGTCTTAGCACTTCCTCTTTACCGAAGTTCTTGCTCTGACGAAAGATACGAAGATGAATTCTTAGCTCTCTGCTCCACCCTATATACGTTTGCCAGAACACGTCCTATTGAGGCAGCTAGCGACCAATCAGAAAAGTGGGAAAAACAAATTCCATTTTCTCCTGCATCTCCTCGCCAATTTACCCCAACATTTATACATAGAGGTTTTCGACCACGGCTAACACGATAGAGCAACTCTTTTTCACATCCAACATCTCATTCTCTATACTGTAGCCAACTTTTGATAACATAATGTCAAGACTTGCCGTGGTCCAGAGAGGTACCAATAATAATAATAATAATAATAATAATAAATATATTTAACCACAATCATCTGCATAAATGCATTCGGAGTGGGTACAAAGACGAGAAAAGGCATAGACAAGGAACACCAGATATGGACACGCTGGGAAGTTGTGTGGTGGCTCAAATACGAACATGGCACTCGACACTTATCAGGAGCACCATGCACCGGTTTGGAAAACGAGAGAAACCAACTGCCAAGCTTGCGGAGATGACACGCTACCCCGCTGCTAGCTGTCGGGGCCTTTCGTCCAGCTCAAGGATGTTCTGTCACAGCCGGCACCTTCGATAATCGACTTCCTCCGGGGAGTGGGGCGCCCCAGGGTAACTGGGGTGGTGTGCTGACGAGACGAGACGAGGATCGCTTGCAGATATCGTTCACCTTTCCATCCGTGGTACAGAAGAGTTCTGTAATGTCTGCTGATTCCACAGCACAACATGATGGCGCCTAGTCGAGACAGTATGTCTTCCGCCGCATCCTCGCTAGTGACTGGCAGATCTTCAGTTTTAGAAGGAATATTCTACCGAGGAGTCGTAGTAAAAGTGGGGTCGGGTCAATAATTGTGTTGTTGTTACTGATGGTTCAACCGGTTGACATGAAAAATCAATGACAAATCGCTACTACCAATTACAAAATTACAAAACTGGCAAATAGGAGTGAGATAGAAAGAAGAGAAAGCTCACCATTGGTGTTGTGATGTTATACATCTGATATATGTTGCCCAGGGCATCGAAAGAGGGCCAAGATTCGGCGCTGTTGTATTCGACTGAGAGTCCCACACGACTGGTGATACCCATTAATTCATTTTCTATGTCCCACTAAAAACAGACAGGAATGACGTTATTTGCAGTAATATTATATCCACTTCTCAGACAAAAAGGAAACCCTATTGAACGAGAATAGAGCTCAAAAGCAGTAAAACGAATATACCAGCGATATGAGTAAACGAGTGACACCATGGCGACAATAAATCACCTTAACTGTCACCTGGACGGTGGAATTAGTAGCGACCACTTGCGTTGACAATATAAAACCAATACCAATATGGGAAAATTTTGACTAGTTCCTCCAATTGTAACCATGATATGACTTCTAAATAGGAGGCATATTAGCAAGCTGTTCTTAGCAATGAGAGACACATTGATAGCCTCATTCATTTCTGGGAATTTGAATTCGGCAGTAGTCGATTGAGGCAATGCTACATTTACATATATACTGTATATACAGAATGAGGCACTCGATGGTGAAATTGAATCTGGCAGCCGGAGTATGATCCGGTAATGTTTCTTTGTTCTTATATTGATCGATGGTAGCGAGTAACACTTTAATGCTTGATTCATGTCCGCCCGTAGGGCGCGGGTATTCAGGTAGTTTAGATGTATTTGATTATTTCGCGCCTGCAAAACGTCAAATTACAACAACTTATTTTCTCAGAAAACGTGCACGTGCCAACTTTATCGCCTCGACTTAAAAGTTACCCTGGCCCAATGGTTAACCGTATATTGATTATGAATTACAGTTAAGAAATTTCTAATCTCTCCAATGGTTAGTACACGCAATCATGTGGAAGCTGAACATAAAGCTAGAAATCATCAATCGATAAAATAAATCACTCACCCGTGAATCGTGAGAAAATATTTCCTCCTCCGGCGGTTCGCTCAACTGGAACAGATGAAAAGATAACCCGCTTTAAAATAGTCTCTACCCGAAACAAGATTCGTGAGCACTTCATGGGCGATCCTCACAGGAGTTCCCATTCTCTCGGACTCCCAGTCACTTCTAGTACTATAGTAGGCGACCCCTCCCCAAAGCCACGTGCTAAGGGAACCGCCAGCCAGCTCTTCAGGCCAGCCTATCTCGGTCCCCACTGTTTTAGCAGCGCCACCGCCCCTACGGGGTCCGTCCAAAGAGATCCGGAAGAAAAGATTGCAGGAAGGTGGGTGCATGTAAAGAGGTGATGTGTATTATGTGGGTGTGTTTTGCAAAGTGGGCAGAGTGGAGATGTGTGTATGGTGGGATTGATTTTCTGTAGGTATTGTTGGAGGAGTGGAGATTGTCTCTTCAACTGACCATCTGCCCAAACCGTCGTGACCTGTTGGGACATTCTTCTCTCCGCAAGAAAGAGTACGACGAGAACCCACAATCCCTTACGTGCTGACCAAATCACCATGATGTGCCAATTGCGCACCGGCCACTCCCCATCTTGGCGTCATACCTTCACCGCATCGGAAAGGAGGACTCCATCCCGCGCCCCGCTAATACAGACACTATAGAGGCCACTTCCTCAGCCCTGCGCCAGCTCTGGGCGTCATAGCGGAGAGCGACCGTGTGCTGCCCTTCCACAATTATGTATGGCTACGAATAAACAACCCAAATGGGAGATCAAAATAACTTGTGGCGAAAACCAGTCGCTGAATACTCGTGGCGTAATGTAGTATTATTTTTATAAACCTCACAATAATGAATTCAAGGCTATTGGGTCATTCCAGCAGAAATGGTCCAGGTGGTGTGGTTGATGTCTTTAGAATTGGCTAAAATTTGGTGTATGGCATAGTTGCGACCCAAATAGGTCAAATCTAAAATATTTTTAGTAAGTACATAGAAATCATGTCCCATAAGTAACCATTAGTTACTAGACAAATTAACAGATATTAATATTAAACCAAATTTACAGAACTATATATATTTAACAACTGTCCATTTAATTACATTTATGTAAATATGTAAATAAGTGTTTAAGTATACTGCTTTCCTGTGTTAGTTTCACTTTCACACATATTGTACATAAATAGAAGATCAAGATAAAAAAAATTGTTATATTATGCAATAATGTAGATAAGTACAATCTTAGAACATGTGTGATATTTTAAGTTCTTCCCAATATACATAAAAAAGTTAAAGTAAATTAAAAATGTGTTAATTTGTCTACATTGGCAAAATTTGGCATGAAAAATAACCCCCTTAAACCAAAGCGGAAGATGACAGTTTTCACACACAATGTAAAGAAGATAAAAATTGGAGAAAAAAAATTTATACATGTTGACATAAATTACTATTGCGTGGTTATCTTAGAACATGTGCGAATTTTTTAGTTCTTCCTAATATACATAAAAAAGTTACAATAAATTAAAAATGTGTTAATTTGTCGGTCGACACTTCTTTCTGGTCAAAATGATCAATTTCAATGACGTATAAAATCAATAAAATCAGCCACAAAATTTCTTAAAATTGGACCATTTCTGTTGGAATGACCCTATTCTCTTATGTTATTGTACAGTACGGTACCAGGAGAACTTCCCCAAAAAAGATGGCCATCAACTCACTTCAACGGGCAGACCCTTGGAGCGCTGGAAGTAGATGAAAGTGTCCTGTCGATCGGCCAACTCCTGTTCCCTCAGCTGGGGGAAGGGCTCGTCCAGCGGGAGGAAAGTCTCGCAGTTGTGGATCACATAGTGTTGCTCGGACCGGATCCAGCGATGAACGGGGAAGAAAAAGTACTCCCATTTGCCGCCCAAACCTTTGCGTCTGTCCCGGACGATGATCTTCTCCAGATACCAGCCGAGCGGTTCGCCGGCGTTGATGCGCCAGAACTCGATGTGATGCAGTTTGTGGAAGATCTGGCAGGAGGAGATGGGAGTGGACAACTGTGAAGGGGGTCTGTACAGAGCCTCTTCCACAGTGAGGACTACACCCCGGTCGACATTTCAAATCCAAATTCAACACAACTGCGGTGTATGCATTAATTGTGTAACTATCTTATGTGGTTTTTCAGGATTTTCAGCACCGACGTCTGTTGACGGGCGATATCCATGGGCAACAAGCCGAAACCTCATAGAAATGTCAGTTCTCCTATATATAACGACATACCCAGAGGGCTCCTTATCGCCTGAGAATTACAGCCCATTTTGAAAATAATAGCGCTGATAAAGCAAAATAAGACATAAACAGTGTCAATTGTTCTTTTTTGGGGTTTTAAAACTGGAGACTTTACCAGCGATACGCCTTTCCTCTACAAATGGGAAGTTTTCTCGCTACGATGAAAAATCGATCAACTTATAGTGCTGTAACAAGAGACTAAATGATTCCAAATAATTTTAAACCATATGTTTCTATTTCGTTGTGGAGGGAGCACCCTTCAAAAACGTCTTCTGTCGGGTCTACTGTAGTTATGGAATCTCGGAAGAGAATGAGTTGGGTTTACGTTGGCTATGCGTGAAGCGAACAACCTCCAGTAACCAGTAACGTATGCTACTTTCTTCTCTGAATTTCTTCTATACACCCGTATAGTCGCTTGTAAATAGGCCGAAATACCAGCGGCGTTAGTGCATAATGTATTTGTTTTTTGTCGGCCACATTGAAAGTGTTTTTATATTTTATTAGTTTGGCAGTTTTTGAGATAACTGCGCTGTACCACGCCTAATGTAGTTCGGCTTTCATAACCCGCTGGCCCTTGTTGGAGCATGATCAGGTTGCATTTGATGCCTTTCGACAGTTTAAAGTCGTACTTTAAGCATTGAACCAGATGTGAAAAGAACGCAGAAAATAGAAAAATTTAAAACAATGCAGGAAATTTCTAAAATAACGCAAGCTGTACCATCAGTAATGAAGTTACTGCGAGGTTCACTTACATTTATGGAGGGGGATTTTTTGATAGTGCGGTAAAAATACTTCTCACTTACTCCATAGATCGAAAAAGCGTGTACTGTAGATGGCTAAAAGTTTTAAAAACAATGTTTCAAATAGCCCCTCACCTTCAAACTACTCCATTTGGCTCGATCAATCGTAAATTTTGCCTGGATAGTGTCATTTTCTCGCTGAATCAGATTATCCAATGTAAGTGTTGGAGACTGATTGCCAGCTTCATCAAAAAGTACCAAATGTACTACAGGCCAACTGTCCCCGTCGTTAAAATCTCCAGTGGCTGCACAGATCTCAAAAGCAATCTTGGATTTTGTGCCACCCATATCTAATATTTGAAAAGTAAAGAAGTTTTGATAAGACTATCTCATTTCTTAAAACGGTATTACAATATTTCTTTCATAAACATTTTTCATTCATACAATAATTTGTTAAAAAAAACTATTTAGGTTTTCAATGATAAATTAGCTTCATTCTTGGCTATATCTTCCTTGAAGACCTGATAAAAACACATGGAATGGTATTCATGAACTTAGGATATTAATGGAAAAAGCTGCAGATGCAGAAAGATACGTGCATAGTTTATCGATTTTGTGTGTGTCTAACCAGTTGAGGCACAAGCTGTAGTACGGAATGCTGGATCTACAGTAGATGTGAAACACTAAGGAATATAGCCGGTATTAAAATTAGCAAACTGCAGAAGTAAATGGCATGGTACAGGTAAAGAATCAGCATTAGGTAAGCAAAATAATCTCAGGAAAAAGCTTATACCAAACATTTATTTCATGGTAGCTAGTTTTGACCATTCCACAGTCATGTTTAAGACAATTTAAATATCCAGGGTATAAGTTCAAACAAAAAGCATTACATAAAATAAATATTAAAACTATTATGAAAAACGTTTAGGGAAAATGTAGCATTATAAGTTAAAGATGGGTTCTGCACTTGTATCTCCAAGCCATCAAATGCTGAGTGGATCACCCTAACTGGTGTTGATTTGAAAGCATCCCACACAACTGAGGAAATTCATGGAGACTGTACTCGGCTTTCATCTGTGCTCCTTTTTGCATCCAGCATTTTTTCCCTAAAAGTTTTTTCATAATAGGTTAATATTTTATTCTTTAAGGCTTATAAATTTCATGTTTATGGGAATTTGTGGGAAGTAGGGCTAACTAGTTTATATGATTAGTTTTCATTATCATTGGATAGAAATAATGCTAACATTAAATAACTAGATGAAATTAGAGTTGAAGAAGTAAATAATAACTACTTGTAATATGTAGATAATAGATAGATATAATAGATATAATAGATAAATAGATAAATAGATATAGAGATATAATAGATAAATAGATAAATAGATATAGAGATATAATAGATAGATAGTATAATGCTAATAGAAGAGAAGTTACATAAATTGATAACTCAATAAGAATATAATAACAACATAGTAAACTGAAGTATATCTGAGATATCAGTTGGCAAAACAATGTACTGTATATAAATATCTAACACGATGTTACAAAAAGATATTTGAGTATAATAATGACAGTAAAAAAGTATATCTGAGATATCAGTTGGCAAAACAATGTATATAAATATCTAACACGATGTTACTAAAAGATATTTGAGTATAATAATGACAGTAAAAAAAAGTATATCTGAGATATACTTGATCGATGTAGAAAATCTGTGACACCAAGCATTAAAACAACATTGATGAATATATGATGTTAACTAAAAGAGTCTCCTTGTTTTACATATAATGCTTCCTATATACACTGCATTGCAAAAAATGGAATTCTAATTTGCCACTGAAGAAGTTCACTGACTACATTCAATTTTATCGCTTCATTTCAATTTAAACTATCCAATTAGGTAGAACTTAGGGCTGGCTTGACAATAGCACAGGTGTCTCGCAGGTGGTGTCTGTACATTGGCGTGGTCACCTATGCGTCATACTGTATGTCTAGACAACCTAGCTGCGTTTTTGGCCATCAAGCAAGAATTCCATTTTTTTGCAATGCAGTGTAGTATGTTTAGAATCTGCATTTCTGTAACCTTCTAACAGAACAACTAGAATCACACAAGCAATTTTTGCATAAGGGAAAGTGACATCAATGTCGTTCCATAATTTAGGGTTGTACCAGACTTTGTTACATGTTGCTAAGTAAACTGGCAGTGAGAATGTTAGATAGAGATGAAATTCATTATGCAAATCATGTTTGGAATAGTTCATTTCATATGCAGATAGGACAAAATGAATTCCAAATTCTACCAAGATACAATTTCTGTATTTATTAGGATAACACTATTAATGGGTAATAAAAAATACTTCATAGTGTCAATAACCTCACTCTATTTATACAGTAGGATTCGCCTATATCAGCGCCCAATGGACAGACTAAAAACTCCGATATAGACAAACTGCCAATATACATGTATGCAAACTTGAATAATATGCCTAGTGCTAAATTTACTGCATACATAACTTACTGTATACTACATATTTACATTCAAGAAATGTACCCCATTCTTAATATGCACATAGTGATCAAACTTAAAAGAAAACAATATGTACTACATACATATATTCAGTCGCATACAAAAGAAACATGTAGGTATACCTACATCATACATATATGGAGTCAGTCTTTATGTAGATATGTGAATGTTGTGTACCCAGAATTACTGCTGTATATTAGATTTCAAGTGCGCAATAATCTCACTACATGTTTGTAATGGTCAATCTGCCAATCCACAGGAGTGTGGCTAAAATGAAATTATGCTTTCCACAAACAACAGCAAGCACGTTTTGAAAATACAAATCGCCCTGGTGATATAGACAAATTGTCATCAATTACAAAAAGTGCCTATATAGACGAATTGCTGATATAGGCGAAGCTGATAGGCGAATCCTACTGTACTTTGTTAGCTTGTCTAATAATTCCACTGTCTTCCTACTAATAAAAATCTCTTTCTTATTTATTTTTAAGATTTGAATTGATTGAACATGTTGCCTTTGAATATGCACCTCTGCTTAGTTATACCTGTAGGGTTAGTTAGATTTTCTAACATATAAGAACTTGATTAATCTTAGTGATATTTCAAAATGGCTAGTCTAACTTTACTAAAGGAATTAATAAACATAGACACTAATCATAAATGATTAAGCCTTTCTGCTTATTAGAACAAAGCTTTGGATAATGGTTTTTTAAGAATGAAATGTGAGGTAATAATTTCTAAGGTAAGCTTAAATAAATTTTTAGGCAATGTTAATAGCAATTTTGCATATCTAAAAACATTAACTTTACTTCTGTGACAGTGCCTTTTTTGTTTCTATGGTTTCCTTGACTTCTATGACCATTTTCTTCCAAATAGGCCTTTTTATCTCTGGGAATATATTTGATTTGGCTGGATCCTTTATATCCATAGGCTCCTTTGCATCTATGTGATCCTTCTATACCCATAGTACATAGGACCTTATATTATTATATTTGGGGCCTTTTCAACTTTATGCATCTATTTTCCTCTAAATATGGGGTTTAGGGGTGGTCTATACTAGGTCTTTCTCTAGTTGTATTATTATGAGGCAACTTGACTTTAGCCAAGCTGCTAAGATAAGTCTACTTACAGAATAGGTATTGGATATGGACTGGTTATACTTGCCACTATTGATTGTCACTAAAAATAGCTTTTTTATCATGATTGTTATAGTAATGTTTTCTCTGATTGATTCTAGGCAAGCCATGTATAGCAAAGTCAACTTTTGATAATCTTTCATTTTAGGTTGGTAAAATCAAAAAAAGAAAGAATTACTTTCTAATTATGTTTATGTTCTTACGTGTGACAAATTCATATTTTTCAACATGGTAGCTCATTTTGGTCATCTATGTGCTCCAATAGTAATTTGTCACAGTGTGATCCTTGTTATCCAGATGATGGAAAAATACATTTTGAAAGACATTCATCATGCAACTATAGATATGGATTCAATAATTTGTTGGCTAGCTCATCATGGACTCCTCGCCAATGGTTAAGAGTGCTGCATCACTCCGATGGGATTAAACTATTGGGAGAAAAATAATGATGGGAAAGTCTGGTATTGTCATGTGTGCAAGAGGGAGTGCAGCATTCATGTTGGGTTTTTAAAAAAATTATGCATTCAGTTAGATAAATACATGGAGCTTATATGTTAGTGGACTGAAATCAACTGTAAGTAATATGTTATCAGGGTGTCCCTGGCTTTTCAAAATCAAATTCCTGATTATTTTCTCAAACTTCCCAACTCATTTATGCACTATCTCACACATAAATGTTAGCTTACTAGAATCGGAACATCATACATCCTTTGAAACATATGCCTTTATTAAATTAAATTAAAAATTGGATAAAAAAATGTGAAAACATAACAGTTGAACTGAATGCAAATTACCACAATAAAACTTACATCAAAACTAGTATAATAGTAATCAAACCTCAATTTGAAAATAAAAACATGTACATGTAAGGCAAATTAAAACACAATGTGAACATACTGAATAGGAGGCTTATTTACACAATAAGATATGCGATAAAATGGAAGCATGTAATGTAGCAAGTAAAAAAATATGCAATATCATTTCAAGTGAATAAGTTTATGTCATCCAGAAAATCGAGTTAACATTACAAAGTGAGAACCTTCTGTGTCTCCATAATTTGTTTGTGGAGAATGCTGTTGTCTGATACAAAGTCAGCTTTCAAATAATTTCTCTTCTCAAGCGACTTAACCAAAGACTTTTGTCCTTCTTACTTTCGCTTCAACAAGTTCATTTTTCCCTTTGTTTTTTTTATCCAAAGCTTCTCTGTACTTCAGTCATGCCCCACAAATTGACTTAATGAGATTTGGCATCAATGAAACACCAAGGGAGCCTCCAGCTCATATGATCGCATCATAAACAACTCTCTGGGCTACAAGGGACTGACTGTTCATGTAAATTTTCATACACATATGTCTTTATTTACCAAGAAGTCACTCTCTACCGATGCATTACCATGTGATAGTATCAAGACATTCTTGACAGCTCCCCAGAGCTCGGATTTTTCTGGCACTTCCTGCAACAACCAAGAGTAAAACACATCCAGCCTTTCATCTTTGTAGGCCTTCATACTATCCATGATGGTGGTATCTTTGAGAAATATGAGAAATTGACATTTGGCCGGATCGGCAAATCTATTTGAGATTCTGTTTATCTCCACAAAGTTTTCCAGCAGTTTTTGCATTCTCTTCTCATCCAAGTTAGTATTCCTTCTGATGACAAAAGGAGAAATAAAGGTCGCGCTTCTTACAGACTGGTAGCTAAGAGGTAAACACTCAATTAACTTTTGCACAAGCTTGCAGTACCACCTGTGACAAGAAAAAAGTGAATCTGGTCTATTTCTGAGGGAGTTAGCTCCAAAAAACCAATATCAGGTTTCATAAGCAGTTTTTCACTTCCATATTTCAGATCAAGATGAGCAACTTTATTGAAACCTGTTGCTTCTTCCAGAGTAGCAAGCTTTAAGAAACAAGTCAACAATGTCTGTATGAGATCCATGAGTTCATCCTAAAGAAAAGGAAACATTGATTCGGTCACTCATTTGAAATTTAGCAGCTAGCATTCTGTCGCTAAGAAAAGTCTTCACAGCCACATGCATTTTGCTTTTACACTTCAGCCCAACATTGAGAGAAGGCACCATTATCAAAGCTCGATCAGCCACACATGAATTTTCAAGCCAACACACAGTACAAAATTTTAATGGAAACAATTTAGATACTGTGCAGGCAATGTATTCTGCAGCATGTGCAGGACAGTCCTTGAACAACCAGTAGATATTATGAAGAAAATCATTCATGCTCTAGCCACATTCTGTATGCCCACTCTGAAATGCTCCATTGACTATATGGAGACCACAGCTTCCAGTGTCAATTAATTCTGGGGATTTTAATTTTCAATAAAATTTGTGGTTGACAGGCGGACATTTATGGATACTTGCATGAGTTTAAGTAATGGTAGATGCTCTAAACTTTCCTTCAAAGCTTTCGAGAGATCAGTAGCAGCAGTCCATCTAAGAAATACAGATGTTAAATATACCTTGTAGAAATGAGTTCCTCTTGTGCATAAAAAAACAAATAATCATATTGATTTGGCCTTTCTGTGCAATTTGGTTTAAGGCTTCATCAAAAAATACTACAAAATCATTATATTTGGTAACTTTATTAATAAGCTAAGTTTTAAAATAGGGGGCTAGGCTATAACAAACAGAATAACCCTTTTTATCTCGACTCATTGAAAAATACTTTGTTATCTCACTGTCAGGAAACATTGCCTAAAAAATATCAGCCATATCATCAATGTATGATATGACTAGTGGTTCACCATATAATTTCGGCATGCATCACATCATCACAAATGTACCGTTTGTGAAGATTTCTTTGAGTAAGAGATGTGGACAAAGTCATAGATGACTGAATATTAGAGGGATTGTCATTGGATAATCCAGGAAATGGCAAAGAAATAGTGAAATAGTTATAGCATAAAAAGTATAAAAGTTCATGTAAATTTTTTATTTTTTATAGACAGGTGAATTATCTACTTTTCCCAATTTTTTACCATTTTGGTTATTTTTTTTATTAAAACAGAAATTTCTGATTTTCACTAACTGTGGATACCTTGTATTATGCTTGAATAAGTAATGCAGATCGCTGAGTTAAAATTTATGTTCCTAAATACAATAGAGGTCAATACCAGGAGGGATACTAGGTACTTGGACTCGTGGATCTAACAATGTGTTTTGGTAGCAGTTCCAGACCACATAGCTCAGATTCTGGTACCAATAATCAACGACCACTGCCTGCCTGGAACATGTATAAAAACAGATGGTTGGCAAGCCTAAAACACTTTATTAAATCACAATATCGGCAACCACAATGTCAATTTCATAGACCCCAGGCCCGTAGCCAAGGACATGCGCACCAGGCCCCTGGCATTAAGAGAAAAAATTTTGGTATTGATATTTCGCATTTTCTGGGGCGACGGAAGTGAGTGGACCCAGAGGGGCCCAGCCCCCCCAATATTTTGAGTGGGGGGGGGGCAGAATATATTTGGGGCCCACCCAATAATTCATGAGAAAAATAACATACACCCCAAAGATATGAGTTTTATTAAAAATAATAAATATATCTTCTATACTAATGAATGATCTATATAATGACACTTGTACATATAAGACAATTATAAGTAAATAATAAAAGTAGAAGAATAGGTAGATATTAAATACATTACAACCTCATTGGCTGCTACACTAGACATTATTATGCTAGATAGGTACTTGCAAGTTATTATCTAGTATTTACTACACCACGTAAACGAATTTTCTCTCTCTCCCTCATCTTATAGATATACTACCT
>JAUYWV010001789.1:0-17549 GCA_032274565.1 Nematoplana nigrocapitula
TACAATGGAATAAATGTTTCCGATTTTTGCCTGCATTATCATCTGGTATTTAAAAACTGTCACTATCTCAACATTATAGCTAAAATGTAAATAACATTCCACAAAACACCGAACCGCACTTCGCACACACGCCTCCTATAGATATGTTCTTCTATAGAACGAGACGTTTCCTATCCGGATGTTCTACATACAGTATAGTTATTCGTGCTTCGAAATGAATTTCCGAAAATACATAAACAAAAACTTTAATTCTGACTGGCATACACTTGAAATATTTTGTCATACTGGTTTGTTAAAATCGCTGTTGGAGAAGAACAGTAAACTTCCACTGCTTCAGCACATGTACGTGCTGCGTGGGTGGTGTGCTCCCAGGTGTATGACGGTTAGCAACCAACCCAACTCCCAGACCAGAGAGTGTTCGACGTCTCCCCTGCATGCTGCAATCCAATTTGACTCATGCGATATTATTAAGAATTTCTCTGACACTGAGTAAACACTGCCAATCAACACACCATGAAACTTTAATGCCATCGATCGTTTTTTTACAATTAGTTATCTAAATTCCTGCCAACTTCCATTTTCCCTTGGCTGCCATAGGGAATTCATGTTATCAATATGCGCTGTCGGCCTTTCCATATATGCTGCATGGAAACAATTCCATAATGGAAGTGAAAATGTTTTGTGCTATACAACTGACATGACGTGTTCTGAACTTTTCTAAAAAAACATTGGTTAGGCACTACCTATAGCGAGCTGTTCAGCGTTCTTGTGCAGACAACCATTTTAAAAATTGCGTTCACAAGGAATCTAAACTCTACAAAATAAGTGAGCATAGTAATTTACGAAATTGAATTGTGTCAAATGGTTTTCTAAAATGTTGCACATAGAAATGCATCCTCAGCAGAGAGATTCAAAATACTGAAAAACCTAGGGATTAATTTTCTTACACAAATGAGCGAAGTGTCTACAGTAGATTAGAATTAGCTTTCACTACTAAAACTGAGTTCGTAGAGCAATAACGCCAATTCATATACGCACCAATTCTTTGGACGTAGTTTGTTGCACATCGGCTGGGAGGTCTGTATCGATTATCTGGCTAGTTTGAAGAGCATCTGGACGGGGAGTGGTGTCGGTGTTGTTCTCATTCGAATCCAGCGTGTCCACAGAATTGATCACGGGCATTTTGGGCCGGTGGTAGAACGGGACTTTTCTGCTCACATTTGATCCGCTGTCGAGATTGTTCAACTCGGATTGGCCGAAGGGGACATAGGGGCCCACCCGCGTGTTGTCCTTCACCTTTCTGGGAGACCCAAACGGACTCATGGGAACAAGGCGTTTGGTCCAGTAGGATTTGGGCCGCTTATTTCTCGCCTGGGCGTGCTGATAATACAGCTGGAAATTGTTCACCACAATGGGCACTGTGAAGGCAATAGTGAGCACGCCGAAAATAACGCAAACACTGCCGATAACGAAGCCAGCCTCCTGACGGGGCACATAGTCCCCGTAGCCTACCGTTGTCATGGTGACCAGGGCCCACCAAAGGCCGAGGGGGATGTTGCGGAAGTTGTCTCGTTCTGCCAGATGGACCAGTGAGCCGAAAACGACCGCACCGACCAAGAGAAAGACTATCATGAGGACCAATTCGCGGATACTGACCCGGATGGTGTAGACGAGGATGCGGAAGGCGTTGTAGTGCTTGACCAACTTGAAAATGCGCATCACCCGGACCACGCGAAGGCCGCGCATCACGCGTAGTGTGAGAACGGTTTTCATCAGGGTCGCCATATAGCTGTCATTCAGGCCCTCCAGCTGCCTCAACACGATCGATATTGCTTGGGTGATGACGCAGATGATGTCTACCCAATTGAGAAAGTCGGTGAGGAAGCTGCGCAGCTTGGGACAGAAGACCACGCGAAAAATTAGTTCAAGGAGGAAAAAGGTGAAAATGACGTAGTCGGTGTAGACCAGAGAGGGATGAGGCACGGTCGAGTCCGGATCCACCCGTTTTCGGAAGGCCTCTTCAAAGTGGACCCCGCAACACTTTGTGCACTGGGTGACGATGTAGGTTTCTGTGCTGTTCGCCTTGGGGACGCGCATATGCTCCCACGTTTCCAGGATAAAGGTCACGATGGACATGACGAGGAAGAACATCGAGACGAACACGTAGCACTGACGGGTAGTGGGGATAAATTTCAAATTTAGCTTTAAATATGAGTCAGAAATTTTAAATAAAACTGAGATTTTGAAAGAATTTTACAATTTAAAACAAAAAAGCACGTGATTCATATGTTATTATAGCAATGCTTTCAAACAATGCTAAAAGTACACCGTGAGAATGTTCAACTGAGAGTTCAACTGAGAGAGAAGTAGTTTGGGAAAACTTGGCAGAGTTCCTGTCAGTCAGCTTGTCGAGTATAAGGATTGCTCCTGGAATTCATACAGTCCCTTTATTTACATATTTTTATATACTTTATTATACATCATCATCATTAGGTACCGTCTTCTATTAGAAGGTTGGGTGACTGTTCTTGGTTTTGCGTTTTGCAATCCCGATGCTTTTACTTCTGCTGTATTTCTCTTTGCCGACCTCTGTCCATTTTCGCTTCTATCATGCCTTCTGGAACCAAAGCAGGTGGTTGCCCTGAGGATCCTCTCATAACGTCTCCTACAAACTTCATTTTTCTTTTGATCAGACTTATTTCTATTTCTTTTCAAGACTTCGTCATTGGTCACTTTTTCAGTCTAGCTTATTTTCAGAAGTTTTCTGTAACACCGCATTTCAAATGCATATAGTTTTTCTATGATCTTTTTGCTAAATTACCATGCTTCTTTAGTATACTCTAATACTGAAAATATTTAAGTCTTAGTAATCTTTTCTTCAAGTTAAGATTGATGTTACTTCTCAAGAATTTCCTTAATTTTCAAAAGCCACTTTTCGCCTTTCCAATTATTCTTCTTACTTCTTCCTCGCAATTACCATCCTCTGTAATCCAGCTTCTAATGTATTTATATTCAGTCACTTGTTCAAGTTATTTGCCATCAACTTTGAATTCAAATTTTATCTTTTATTTTTTGTCTATTACCACTAGTTTTGTCTTTTTAGCATTCAGGCTCATTCCAAAATTCATACATTTTTCACTAAGTGTATGAACCATTTACTGTAATCCTTCCATGTTATCTACTAGTATTACCGTCTAGTCTGCAAATCTAACGTTGTCAATATTTTGACCAGTTGATTTTTATAACCCATCACTGTTATTCAGATGTTCCTCGATTAAATATTCACTATAGAGATTAAAGAGAACTGGTGTTGATAAAACGCAGCCTTTTCTTATACCTCTCTTTATCCCGATATCTTCTGTTTCTTCTAATATTTGTTCTTACCTTAGCTGTCTGAGTCCAATACAAGTTTGCTATTAACCTGATTTCATGTTTTGGTATACTAAAGACATTTTCATTATTTCTATTAATTTGTCATGTCTTACTCTGTCAAAAACCTTCGTATAATCAATAAAGCATAAATAGATGGTTTTATTCTTATAAATTGCTAATTTAATTAGTTTCTTGTAATAAAGATCGCTTCACGTGTGCCTTTTCTTTTTTAAATTCAAGTTGATTTTCTCTTATTCTGTTTTCTATTATTTGAGTAAGTCTTTTTTTATTAATTGATGTAGTATTTTTCGATAATATTACTGTATATCATCATTTTCATGCAATGTCAGTTTCTTCATTGAGTCGGGCGCATAAAACCTTCCAGCTAAACCTGTCCGCTGCGAGAAGTTTCACCTCGTTCCAGGTGGTCCCCATCATCTTCAGCTCTTTCTCTACTGTCGTCCACTAGCTCGTTCTTTGCCTTCCCATTCTTCTCATTCCAGACTGCTTCGCAATCCTGGAGTTATCCATCCTCATAAATGTCCAGACCACCTGAGTCTTCCTCTCTGAACATTGCTACTCAGTGCTCTCTGACCTGTTCTCTTTCTCACTCTATCAGCTGATACATGCTTTTGCCATCAGACTATTAGAATGTACCGCTTGCATCTCTGATCCAGCTCTTGGTTCCATGTCAAATACCCCTCCTCCTAACCGTATGACAGCACTGACACCACACAAGCATTACAAATGCGGATCTTAACTTTCAGCCGGATTCTTTCGTTTCTCCAAATCTTTGCGAAACACCCAGAAGAAACTGATGCTACAGTTAATATTCTCTTCAATCCCAGGTTTAAGTCACCCAACCCACTGATGCAACTTCCCAACTATACACAATGTTTTCTAAATCCTCCAGTTTTTGCCCTCTCAAAGTTACCGGTAGAGATGACCTGATTTATCTTACTGACAAAACATTGCTTTTCTTCTAACTCACAGTCAGTCTGACTGAACTACAGACTTGTTCCAATTACGTCATCAGTCAGACCTCAGGACGGTGTTCAGTTGGCAATCGTGCGCGTACCATCCATGAGTATTGAAATAAGAGTACTCTGGGAAATATGTCGCTAAATACTATTGCAATATTCTATGTATCCTAATGTTTTGAGTTTTTAAATTTAAATAGCAAATTAAATAAATTAATAGCAGAATGAGCACAGAATTCAAGACCAAAGGTCTCAATTTGCTCCACATATTTTAAACACAGTGCTCTGCTTTGAAGCGGCTGCTTTTGATGCAGTTCCCTGAACTGCTCCACAATGAAGATGCCATTGTTAGACAATGCACAAATAATAATAGCGCCACACAGTTAAACAGAAAGTTACAGATATACTAATGACCAGAAATGAGATGAGTAATAATTATATCTGCACAGCAACCTTATCATTTCTATCTATTTCTATTTTGTGATAGAATATTTCGCTCAAGTGGCACATTCATTTAATGCTAGAAATTCTCAGCTTTTGAGTTGTTAAAAAAATGAACTAAAGCATCCTAGTGACTTCAGCATCGCTTTTCGGCCTGAGGTTCGTGAGTAATAAACCCTTAGCTAACATTACTCTTGGCATAACATGCGAATGCAATTATATTCTTTTTTGACAATTTGATTATCTCCTGTTCAACTGAAAACATATTAAACCAATTGACAATCAACAGAACCTATTGTATTGGACATAGTGCACATTAAGGCGAGTTTTCATGCAGATAAAAATTAGATGTGATAATAAAAATAGCATGACACTGTAATTTCCCAAATTGGTTCATAGGCAGATCCGCTTTTCTAGTGATAACCGCACTTGTATAGTAATGTTTTTTTATAACCGGCTTACGTTACAAAGTATTACCGCCCTTCCTCATTTAGATTCTGCCTTATTGTCTCCACTGTTGTATATTTCCTTTCAGTTTCGTTTGAGGCGCATATTCTGATGCCATCTGCATGGTTGTTTCAGTCTTTGAACGTAACGTTTTATTTTACCGCTGAACAGTATAATATTTCCTTTCATTATGCAAAACCATTCGAGTGGGAAAGGGCTTTCCGTCATTGTTCCGCTATATTGGTTGTGGAAAATCGGTGAAAATGTTCGTGGACTAGGTAAAAAGCGGAATGGAAATAGTTTTTAGCTCATAGGTATTAACTACAAGATTAGTGTCTGTGTAACAAAATTCAAATGTCTATGTCATAGAGTTCTTTCAGAATTTATAAAAAAACGCGGTGTTAATTATGTAAAGATGCGATGTTTTATGGAAAAACGTTGCGTTTATGTAAACACGCGGCGTTTTATATAAAGAAGCGGCGTTTTATGTAAAGATATGGTGTTTTATGGATAAACACGATGTTTTATGCAAAGAAGCGGTGTTTTATGTAAAAACGTCTTTACATAAAACGCCTTTCTAAACTGTCCTTTTGAATTGTAAACTATGATTGCTCTAAAAAGTGTTCGTTTAAAATTACATACTGTCTACAAGCCCGGAGCAGCAGCTTCTTTCAAGGGTAAATCGTTTGAGCAAAAAAGGCAGTTTAACATATTTATATCAGCAGTTGTTGTAACTCGAGTCAAGATTATTTTTACAATACCAATTTAAACATGATACACTATAAGTACGTATAACATCTGTATAAGCACTCTATAATATCTGCCGCACATAATATACTGTAATTAAATTTGGAGAAATAAGTCAATTTTATAGATATTCCTCTCAGAAATCAATAGCACTCAGAGGGAAAACATTTCAAATAAAAAACACTAGACTCAGAGGAAAAGTACTACACAAAAAAAATCGGAAAATTGTTTGTTATAAATGTTACATAATCCTATTCGCAAATGTGTAATGGAGAAATGTGTATGAATTGATGTACTGTATATTATTATGTTATAGGTGAATGTATCTCTACAATATCAATGTATAAGTTGAACAGAGATTTAGACTAAAACACTTTGAAACCGTAACTTTCGAGAATGCTTAACACACTGAACAGTTCGATAACTTTATCATTTTCCATATTTTCCCTCGATGAATGCGCATTGCGCTAAATCTGTTTTCGCAGACACGTCACGTGACCGATATAACACAGGCTATCTCAGGCAAAGTGAATTTAATTGGATATCGTAATTCATTGCACACTTGCAAAGTAGATGCACAGTTGCTTGCATGGAACCTCCGCATCTGTTGTATGTTGATTTCCATTTCGCTTTCCAATGTATAAAAAGCATGTTGCAATTTCGACCTCATCTTACTTTTATTTCAAATGGGCACTACGCAAATAAAAGTATTTTACAATCAAGATTTGCACCTTAGACCTATAGGTCATGTATCCTCCATGAGCATATAAACCGTTATTTCTGTGAATATTTAATTCATCTTCATTTAGAGGTAATTTTGTAGAACTTCGTTATTCAAATTTATTTTTCGTCAGGAGCGCCGGAGTCTTTCAAAAAGTGGAGGGCGGTGAAAGATAAATGATTACTAAATTCCGAATTGACGAAAATTGGATAATTTTCCAATATCGATTCGAGTCAGATTTTCCGAAAAAGTACCAATTTTCAATGATTATTTCGGAGACTGACATGGGGCGCTAGGTGTTTAGGAGTGTATTTAGATGTAAGATATTGACGCCGGAAGCCATAGCTTATTACAAACTTTTTTATTTATTGTCTTTGTTTTGTGCTTTGTCTTCCTGGTAAGTGAATACTATAGGCATACTAAGGAGCGTAGGAACAGGCCAATATGTAAAGTTTGAAATGATTCACATGTGAAACTAATATAACTCATGCACTGAATAGTGACGTTAAAAATGAAACATCAGTGTCACCGAGTGGGATGCGATTTCTTCAAGGGCTGCCTCCAGACACAAAATTTCCGACTGGTACGCGCTTTTAGACTCAGTTAGTGTAATTTTCCGAACGGAGCAAATTTTTCGAATTTTCTGAGTAACTCGTTCAAAATAATGTTCCGGTGCCCCTGTTTGTAGTGCTCATTTTTGTTTAAATATGTGAAATTTAATTTTCCATTCAACGTTACTTAAGAACAACAATAATATTGTCATTACGTAATTCTAATATTAGTGTTATATTTTTGGGGACATTTCAAAATGAAAGGGCAACGTCTCTAAAAAGGGCATTTATTCGAATGGTACGAACACCACAGGGTCGGTCTAAATTGCCTATGCAGCCAAATTTAATCCACCGACTTCAAATTTGGAAATACAAATTCTGAATGGACTATATGACATTAGCATTTGAATTTGTACAGACATTAATCATCACCAATCATTTTGATTGAATGAGCAAAAGCTAGTTCATGAACGTAGTGACCGGCCCTTGCAAATCAGCAAAGATGCTGGAATAAAGGAAAATGTCTTTCTCATCAATAAAATCGGTTTGTAATGAATGCCAGTTTTGTAGCCGAAACTATATTCGAATTTGCTTCTTACCTACAAACTTCCACTCAAAATTTAACAATCAGTTGATATACTGTATGAACCTAGTCTAGCATTATCCACATCCTTGTTACACGCGGTGAAATTTATGAGAACAAATCTATCACTAACTATGCCATCATTTCCGAACTTAATGTTTTGTAATATAAATCAATTCCCAAATACAAAATCCCACCGAATACTACTGGCTTTCGGGTTCGTGAATAATACATTACTCCGTGACGAAAAACAAAAACTTCGTTGATCAATCGTAGCATAATATATGTACAATTATTTAGCTCTCCTATCCGTATAAATATTTCCAAAATACTTTATCACGCTCTTCGTTTGTGTAAATTACCTCAACAAAACTGAGATGCGTAATACTTTTATCCCATTTGTTTCCGACAGAATAACTGTTTTCTATTTTTTATACCGTAGTTTTCATCGAGTTATCAATGATCACTTATTTCACTGTTTGACAAAAATCATCCAATTTTAAATTCACCGGTATTGTTATATGAGAATCGAGCTGTGTAAGATTTTGTGTCAGTACTTCAGCGAAAAGAGCAGAAGAAATGGAAAATAAATAACATGTTTAATGTTTAAAGAAATAAATTTTCATTTATTGCTTAAATTTTTCCACTATAATGTGGCAAGTGGCATGGCGTCAAATGAGATCATTCCGACGCCAATTAAGGGCATAAAACTAAAAAACAATTATTAAAAATTGGGGAACAAATTAAACAAATGGCATAGAATACATTAATCTATTTTATTGGACGGCGTAGTTCTGAAGAGTTGAACAATGCGATTGTAAATGTGGTCTTGGCAATTATGTACAGTGAATCCTTCAGTTAGCAGTGTACGACTGTTAAGATAATTTAAAAAATATTTTTTAACTATTTATTTGTTTCAATAAAGGAGTCTCAGTTATCAGTATAGTCTGATGTTCATCCGGCGATCCTGGATCCATACAGCAAGATTCCTTACTCTTTGATGCCCAGCTCAACCATAGAGTAAGTAAAATACAGAGGTTCGTCTCTTAAAAATTAATACGACTAATTAAAATACTCTTTAGTGATAGTTATAAATTTAACTCCCCCTCAAAAAATAAAACAAAGACAATCAACACATTCCCAAAATGTTGAACATAAATATTTGTTTTACTTAGAATCTGTTTTTCATTAAAAAGACCAAACGTCATGTTTATTTAAACTAAGTTTACATACATAAATGTTGTTATTGCAATAATACAAATATATCCTCAATGGATTATAATAATTTCGTGTTCATATCTGAAAAATCTTCTTTTTCAGTTATGACTTTATTCACGAGTGGTGTCGAAAGTCTGTGCAGCATGCAGTACTGTCGGCTTTCGCAGTATTTTTACATATCGTTATAAGTAATGTTGGTGAAAAATATTCGTCATTATTGATATCTTCTAAATATAATGAAATGCCAAGACGTGCTTAAAATTCGCTGCATTTCATCAGATAACAAGGCAGAGCGTTAGAATCACCGGTGTAAAGTGGTACAGAGAGTAAACTCAGAGATTTGGACAAGTAGACATAAAATGGTCGATCAATACAGATGAAGAAGCCGAAGGAAACAAACCAAGCTAGTGAATAAAAGAGACACACGAAAAATGAAGTAGATTTACAATAAAAAGATAAAAAAGCCTATTGTCAATATAAATTATATTGCAGCGAATATATAAATGAATTTTAAGCACGCCTGGCATTTTGATTTGATTTTGAAGATAAGTAATGTTGCGTTTTTGATAACTCAGTCCGTTATAGTAGAATTTCAGTAATACTCTGTTAAAAATGGCTTGGGAATCGCTGAGTGTCCAATGCCAAACAGAACATTTTTCCAATGCCAAATAGGATTGTAAATGGCATAAGTGACATATAGCACTAAAAATACCAGTGCCAAATAGCCGTAATAGGCAGGCTTGAAATACAGGGATAGGCGACCGGGCAATTTATTTTTTAAATTCCAATGCCGTTTTTGACAGTGTAGGACAATCATATAAGAAACGATTTTTAGGTTGAATACAACTGCATAAAAATCCATAAGGAAAAAACAACATTTATGTATAATGTACACTTCTTTCAAATACATAGGATTTCTGCTCTTTTTTAATGAAAAGTGCTTTCTACATGTAAGTGTAAAAGAATAAATATTTATGTAGTACTACTTACAAACGAGATAAATTAATTAGTAGTACATTTTTTAAATGTGTTGATAGAAATTTTTGATGGGTTTAAAATTATAACTAAAGTCTTATAATATACGAATTCTATATTGTTATTGACTAAATTCAAAATGCTGTTGCCAAATAGCTATAATATCAGTTTAATTAAGCATATTTTGCCAGTAAACTGATAACGGATTATATTATGGCTTTACAAAATTTTGATAATATACCCGGTAACGTGATATGTACGGTATTGGAAAGGAATTATTGGATTTCACCACAGAAGAATCAGCGGACCGGTTTGTGGTGAAAATAAGCAAAAGTTTAGAAGAGGATTTGAAAAGTCTGGCTGAAATCAATTATCACAGATTAAGCGATGGAGATATTGAGAAACTAAACAAAATTGAATCGGAGGCAGTAATTGCTGGGAAAAAATCAAACAGAGAGACATACAATTATGTCTAAAGATTTTCTGATAGAAAGAGATTTGTGCGTTTCTTTTGAAAGAGTGCCAGATAGGTTGCTTAATGATTTACTTAATATTGTTTTATGCCAATTTACGTACCAAAGATAATTTATTTCATTCTTTAAGTAGCCCGTTTGCATACGGGACTCAATTCAGCGATATTTAACGTATGTGAGTGTTAATCGAGTTGTAAACATTTTGCATGGAGACGAGTTCAAACGTGCAAACGTAGTTTTAAAAAGAATGGCTGGCAAGTATATTTGGAAAGTGGGGAGACCAATTAAAAGCCTTTTGAACCCATAACAGAAGCGGATTTGACAAGAATGAGCCAGTATTTCGACAGAAGTTCAAACAAGAGATTACAGGAGAAAGCCATATTTAATGTATTATACCATTTCGGCATGAGTGGCATAGAGCATTTGCGGTCGATGGAAAAAGATACTTTTCTGATAGCAAGCGACGACAGAAAAGAATATACAACTCTCAAAAGGTTATTAAATCAAAATATGTGAAAACGTTACTTTGTAAAAAATAATATTCGAATCAAAAGCAGGCTAGAATGTATGAATCGCATGAAAACGCACGTGTCCAGTGGAAGCATTCAAGAAATATTTAGCATTATTGCCCGAATCTACAGAGGATAATACATTTTTTTCGATGTCTACAAAATCTGGATTTTCACCTAATACAGTACTGTATTAGATAAAGACACGCTGAGCAAACTTTTTGGCAAACCTATATCGATCAACCCAAAGCTTCACAAGAAGTACACTAACAATTGTTGGAGGGTTACCGTTGTCAGTGTATTAAAAAATAAAAGATACAGCAACGAAGAGGTTGCTTCTATTACTGATCACAAGAATGCTACATCAGTTCAAAGATATGCGCGCCACTGAAACAATTCGACTTTTCATAATATAAGTATTTCGCTTGAAAAAGGTAAAGTAGTTATAACTTTATCACAAAAACGATCCAAATCGGTCTCCGGAGAAAATGCGCTGTCTCCGCTATGGAAGGGGAAGTAGTTGTAAAAAAGAAAGGGATGATTGAAATTAACTGCGGTACTTCGGAGGAATCAGGATCTAGTAGAAAAATAATCCATCTTCACGGACCATTTAATGGTTGCTCATTTTCGTCTTGATTAATTAAATGTAATTTGTTAGTTTGTCTCCCCATGTTGCGTGTTTATCATGTGATTTTTAAACCCGCCGAAATATATGTCATTTCAACCGGATAATAAACGACTGAAATTCTTTTTTGGTAATTTTCAGACTTTGAAATTTGAACTACTAGAAGATTTAGTCCATAACAATAATGCTTTAATGTGGCATTCAATTGCTACAAATGCGTATTTCACCGCTTTTAATTATGTACGCACAAGGTGTCTCATAAGTGACACAAAAGGAAATACAATTGAAATATGATGGATTTCATAACAAGCAAGCATAATTCGAGTCATTACAAAAGGTGTTCAATTAGTCTACAATTCTTATGAATAACTTGTTTATTAGTTTTATAGGGCATGATCAAAGCTCGAGTTTATCAGGAAGAATGCGATAATGTTTCACGTTAAGAAGTGTTACATGCAGTATCAGCATATCAAATTGCTTTCATTTAGTTATTACATTCAGCAGAATATAGTGGACCAATTGAAGACCTTTTGTGATGACTCCAATCATGTATGAAACGTCAGTATTTGCTATGCCTTGTACTGTTACCTCTTTGCGTTAATTCTTCTGCTGAATGTGCTCCTGTTGCTTAGGAAGAAAATCTAGAAAGTTTATAATATGCAAATTGACAAAGAAAATATTCACTCACTCGGGCAGCAATAGATGAACCGGGATCATCAAGAAATGCCCACATTTTCCTTCTGACTGCACCCCACCGGGACACTTTGTCCAACTCCAGTGGTGTCGAATCTGAGGGGGATAGAAAGGTCAAATCAAGGGCCGCCAGTGTTTCCTTGCACTCGGACGCTTTGGTGTAGATGGTCCAACAGCAGGGTTCGATGTCCTGCTCCAGTAAGCCCCAAAACTCGAACTCCTGCACGATAGGGGTCAGCAGAGCAAAGAATAACAAAACGTCCAATTCAAAAGTGATTAGTCTGATTTGGAAGCAAAAAATTATCACTTCAAAGACTTTTCCAATCATTCGAAACTGTATTAAACTGCTTTATACTTATTTCATCCGAAAGTGAAGGATGGGGATCTAGAGACGCCTTATCATAACTTAACCAACGGTCCTAACCCAGTCTAGGAGATATCTCATATGTTACAAGTGCAAAGAGACACGAGAGTATGTACTGTATATCGCAATCAAAGTTAAGATGAACTCTCTTATGATTAGCAAATTTGTTATCAAATTTCATTCCAATTATCTCAGTTTAGTATTAGTACATCATGCTGTACTGTATATATAAAGTAGTGTGTCTGGGCATCAGTTTTGAACGGTTGATCGCAAGCAAAACTAAAGGCAGATTTGGAATCAGAAGGTTCCGGTGGATGTTTTCACATGGTTTTAAATACATTTTGAATTATTAATGATTTTATGATAGAAAGAAAAACTTTAAATTATTTAAAACCAAGTAAAAATATGCGATATTTAAAAAACACCCTACGGTTTTATTTTACTACTAATAAATTTGAGAGTAGCATACCTCGGAATTAACATGTAAAATTGGGTATATTTCATGAGGTCACTTCTACTGTGGTTTATTTATGATTAGGCAGGTTTTGACCCCTTTAGCCCCCCTCTTGGGTTGACCCCGATTTGATCCAAATAAAGTATTTCTAGATAAATTCTCTTCTCTGGCTTTTCCTACTGAATCATCAGAATAAATTATTTACTTGAAAATTTGGTTTGATTCCTGATATTTTATTGCCCTATGTATCCCCCGAGCGAAGCTGGGTAGCTCCACTAGTGATTAATAGAGAACAGACGGACATTTGTATTTTTTTGTTTCTCATACGGATTCTTAGAATCATTTCCAATGTTTAATTTACGTTGTCCGGCTGAAATTTCAGTATGGCATGCAATTTACTGAGAATATCAATGAGGATAAATTTAGGAAAAGCAAAATTAATATGACTTCATTCAATTGTATTTGGGGCGCTAGGAACAACACCAAAAGACGAATAGGAGATTGGAATAGCTACCAATAGAATAGTAGAATTACCAAAGACCGTGTTGCTACCCTCTGGCAGAAATCTTCGACAAGTGCTTTAGATTTGAGGAGACTTGTTGTTACCAAAGCTCAAGAATATCAATCCAATCCACTGGTGATCAGTGTGCAACAGAAAGAGATTGGGAGAAAAGTATTCCTGAAAATTGTCCTTTTAATCAATTTCCCTACTTTGTTTGTTAAAGAGCAGACTTCATCTAGACTATGCGGATGTATGATAAACCACAAGTTTAACACTAATCGGTATCTCTGCAGATAACGGAGGTCACAAATGCCCGAATGTGTCCTATCTGGCAGGTTGTTGGGCAGCACTTTGGGCTTGAAACTCTCCCAATAGCCGTATACGGCTAAAGTGGATATCTCATTCGATAATAATAATCAAAATAATAATCTTTTGGTCTTTCTTAAGACTCAATCACATAACATTAAACAACATTACAAGTAACAGAAGCTGCTAGATATGCAGTATATATGTATAATGATTTATTTTTAAAGTAGATAGGTATATACAAGCTACTCAAAGATAAATTATTCATTAATATGTCCAAGACAGAGAATACCAAACGATGCATGTGCCTATATCTGTCCGCCATATTGTTGTTTGATTCAACAAGGACCGATAAAGTCCGATGATGCGTCATCTTCGTTTCCTTGCCTTCCTCCCGACAGACAGGCCACCCTCTTAGAGAAATGCGAGGATGCTTCAATTCTTCATACAAAGTTTAGGAATCCGGAGGTAAATTAAATTTGGATAAGTGCTCCAAAAGGACCAGAAGAAGAGCTATCACACTTGATCTTGTCGTTCTATTCAGTTTATCAAGTCTCAATATTATTAATTGCCCAATTCAAATCGATTTTTGACAAAACGGTGACATACATACAGACATACCGTTTTATAGAGGTACTAGAAGGCATCTAAAAATGCGCAAGTAATTATTCGTTCCGTTAATAATCATAACTTTTAAGATGAATTAAACAAATTCAATATTTTCTCGTCAACTGTGTCGTAATTAAAGACATTAGTTTAAGATGTACAGTACAATTTTTTAGGCTTTCCTTTTTTAACACCGGAGTTCTCTCTAAGTCTACAAATTTGTAAGTACAGTGTATGTGTTCAGTACTTTGTTAATGAAATCATTCATAAACTTATAACTTTTTACTCTAATATCACTTGACCTGTTTTTTTTGTTGTTGACATAATAAGTTAAAACTGTATTTGAGTTAATGTAAAAGCTTAGGAATAGAGTCAGTCGACTTTACTTAAGAATTATAGACAGAATGACGAAGCAATATTTCCATATAGTTTTAATTTATAAACGTCGACATGTTTCGTTTAGATAAGACATTTTCAAAACAAAGTTGTAAATATGAATTAATATACACAGCGAAAAAATATCATTAATAACAAAGGAACAAACCGGTGCATAATAGATTTATCAAATGGAAAACGTCTCAAAAGAAGAAACCCTGCGAGACAGTTTGAGAAGAATTATGATGCGGTACAATTAATTCGTCAACGAGTTATTTAAGAAAGGTATACTTAATGTTTGATGAGAATAGCTGCTTCACGAATAGACAATTCAATCTCATCATTGGCTGTCAATATGATCTTAAATCTCGAAGTAACGTTATTTCTCTTTACATAGTCCTACTCTTTTTAAAAATTACATTTTTACTTAATATGTTACTTCCTGTTTACCAGCATTTTGTCTTGAAAATGCTTTTATAAATTAAACTATGTGGAAGATTTTTTCTGTCCAAATGATTACTTTAGACATTTCTAGATAAACAATGAACAAGAGTGATTATCAATCAAGCCTATATATGCGTATAATACGTTGGCAATTGTATATATAAAGAAATTGAAAAGATAACTTAAATTGGGAGGAATAAAACAGATAAAATATAACGACCAATCAGCGGGTCCACATGCGGCCAAGAGTCAAAAGGGGCCATGAGCGATGGCAGATCAGCTAACAATATGACTTTTATGTCGCTGTTGTTAGACAGTATACAATAATAGGGGGAAGAGAGGAATCGGTTCGCAGATTTTGCCACCAATGTTGATGGCTTCACAAATAGACCGGCAGAGTTTGTTTGGCTACTTGGATAAGACAGTAGTCTAACAATTACGCTTTTGATACTCCTGCACCGTGGGAGATGTGCTGATGTTGTGTTATATTATTTATATACGCTCCCATGCAAGTCATATTGTTGGCATAGCTGCCGCCGCTCATTCTTGCTCTTCTATTCAACTCCGGGTTCCTCACGAATCCTCTGACTGAGAATTCCCGTTTGAAGTTTGATCGGTGTTATAGTTGCTAATTAGGTTATCTTCCCTTTTTCTCTTTGTCCAGTTGCCAGCCCGTATTGCGCTTCATATTTAACAAGGATGGAAGAAATAACTCGCACATGTTATATATTTCAAAAACACTTTTGTTTTATTTTTCACCGACACGTGTGGCTGAAAGAAGAAATTTTTTTCAACGTTACTAATTTAAACTTTGTGGATTTGTAATAGAAGAAAAATAATTTTTTTTTTAAATGTGCCAGGTACTGAATCGTATAAGATCCTAGGGAAATGATTCTTGGAAAAGATGCGTCCTCATATCTCTGTAAACAGTGCAGTCTGTCTGTATACAGTATGTCCGTCCCGCTTATCTCCAAAGTCAATTTTAGTTTGACAATAACTGTGGTATAAATAGATTGTGACTCATGCTAATCGTTGTCGTGTAATTTGCATCTACGCGGATTGGGAGCTAGCCTTTGCTTTGTGTTAGACGTCCTATCTATAGCTGTAACTCAGTTCAATATCTTGGCCTGAACAAGATCTACAGACAGAGTAGGAACAGTTTCTAGATACGTCCTCACATATCTATCAAAAGGGTCTCTCAGCATGTCTGTTTGTATGCATCTGTGTCCTTCACGCTTATGTTCAAAGTCGATTTTCTCAAGAATTTGAGTATGGTTCTGGTTTAAAACTGGTATAAACATAAAAAAGCAATCAGGCAGGCATTGAATTATCCTTGCATCTCTACCAGAGGGTCTCTCAGTGTGTCACAAGCAATTTTTTATCTGTGGTCAAATTGTGCTGTTTTCTGTGTCGAGTTCTACGACTGTCCTAATCTGAGTTCACTTTAATTTTTCTCACGAGGTACAGGTCAATCTGCTCTGTGTACTGTCTGGCTTTGTAATTGTCCTGATTTGAGTTCTCATTATTCTTTTCTTGTGTCGAGAGCTGCCTACAGACTGAGTATAGTTCACCTATTTCGCGTGCACCTATTTAAATTGAGCACGCGCTTAGCGTCAGAGGAACAAAAAGCAGTGCTAATCTGGAAAACAGACGTTTTGATATAACCGGTCCGGGGCGTTAATTGTGACACAGTATACTGTACATGGATGTATATTTGTCCCGCACATGTTGAAATTAATTTTATCGGCTATTTGTGATTGGTTTGAGTCTACACTTACTATAAACATAATCAATGTAAACAGACAGCTAGTAAAGTATCCTCCCATTTCTATATCAAATGGTCCCGTCTGTCATGAAGAAGGGAAGGAGGGGACGAGGACGCATCGTTGGGCTTACCGGTCATTATTTCCCAAGTAGCCTCGAATGTCCCGCGAACGTCCTGCGTATGTCCCCTATAGTCCCGAAACTCCGGGAACAACTGCGAACATCCTCAGAACATCCTCTGACGATCATTAAAAGAATGTTCAAATGGGATTTTCAAAGGATGTTCGCAGGACTTTTCAAGCAAACATTTTTTCAGCGGGTCATTATACTACTCATTATAAATCCGAAAGCTGGAGTATGTTATTTCAAAATTTCTTATGTCCTTTTTGATGTAAACAT
>JAUYWV010001900.1:0-17549 GCA_032274565.1 Nematoplana nigrocapitula
CATTTTCGACGAATAGCAATTCGTTTTATTCATCGAAAATCATTTTCGACGTCATATAGAATTTATGATTATATATCATTTCTTTAAAAAATTCGTTTTCGACGAATAGCAATTTGTTTTATTCATCGAAAAAATTATTAGTGACGAATAGCAATTCGTTTTATTCATCGAAAATGATTTTATGTTATGTTTATGTTTATGAAATTCATGCCACCTAGAAGCATATATGGCATATATATATATATAGGCATATCCAACTTCTATCTTAATGAAAATATATGGTGACAGTGAAAGAACATCTTGGTAGCAAAACTGGAGGAACAAGATTCTGTCATGATGGATAATCTGTCTTCACTAGAGATCACAAAGAAACTACCAGGTTGAGACTCCTGAAGATCATAAGTATGAGAAGAAGAGAGGTCAAGCTGGTTCTTGACCATAGTGTATGCATGTGGAGACAATAACTTCTTCTTCCTGCACACTATGCATGTCAGGCCTAGGCCTGACCAGAAGCGACCACATAGACTTCTGGTTAATGGTTGGTTAGGCTACCCAATCACTAATAGAAAAGAATCCGCCATATAGACTTTGTTATGATGTAGGTAATAGTGCTTAGGTAGGAGATAATAAAAATCCACCACATAAAGAAAAGGATAGGCATTGCTTAATAGAGGTAGGTAGCAAATTTCCTACACTTAATAGGGGGCATAGTTAGGGCTTGGTTAGTGAGTGAAATTCAATGATACAATAGAGAGATCGCATGACAATCTCAAGGGTGTAGTTAAAAAGTGTAAGAAGAGAGTTCCCAGTCCCTCCTACACAATTTGACTAATATAACTTACAATATCAGGTGGGGAGGTTGACTGGGGTGATATATCTATCAAATTGCCACACATATTCCAGGGTAATTGAGCTCAATGTGGCATTGAGCAAAAGCTTATACAGAGTAAACCCTGCACTTTAATTTCCCACCATTGGGAATCCACTCTGCTACTTGTCAAACTCATAGCGAATGAGTCAATGCGGTGGCACTCTTTCTGTTAAATAGGAGGCAGTTTGGTTAGCTTACTAACCAACTACTTCTAACCAAGAGTCTATGCAATCACCCCTAGCAGGGGCCTATTGATTGGTGGCTCGACCTGGGTTGTTTTGAGGTATGGGTGACATTGGGCTCGTTTGTCCGCCCACTTTGTATACTTCTACAGAGCAGACTTTGACTGTGAGAGCTCCATGGGGGTGGTCTCACTGTTCCTTCCACTGCACCCGCATTCACCAGCCTGTCTGCCTCTTTGTTCCACTCTAGGTTGGCGTGTCCGGGGACCTACTGCAGATTGATTGGTACATCTGAGCTGTTAAAGAGATGCCAAACGCTTCTGGACAGGTTCGTGGGTTGTTCCGCTGGGCCTCTGGCTAGTAGTTGTACATAGTCTAGATAATGAGTCCGTACAGATATGGATCCTCCCAACTACTGCACGCTCTGTTTCTGGTAGGTTGTTGTACTTTTCTATAGTGGATTTTATGGCCATGCACTCAGGTTTCATGAAGCTACAGTGGAGTCCCGTTGGTACTATGTATGTTTCTTAGATAGCGGTTCCTTTAATTTCTATCAGAGCTCCTCCACCTCCCCTTTGGTTCACTTCTTCTCCCCCTATGGAGCCATCGCATTATGCACTTGGCTAGGAGTAGTGTGGCTATGGCCTGGAGTGTAGCATCTTTTCTCTCATTGGGAGTATTGCTCCTAGTGTTGTTTCTGGGTGTACATAAGTGGAACCTGACATGTTCCATGCTGTTTCGATTCCACAGCTATGGTTCAGGCGCCGTGTCAAATCTTTTGATTTTGGATGTTGGCTATTCCAGCCTCTTCGTGCATCCATTTTCCAATCCTTCTGAAACATAACTTCCAGGTAAGAATGGTATCAACGTCCGTGGGCTACGGTAGGGCCTGTCTATTTTCCGCTGCTTCTTTCTTGCTTCTTGACCAGGCTTCGTGGGCTCTTTTCTTTAGCCTAGGGGCTAAGCTTTGCAAAAGTAACTTCCTGTAAGGGTCTTCTGTTGGTTGTCTGACAATGTGAGCGTACTCAAGGGCCGCCAGTTGCTTGGATCGAAGTGTGAGCTGTGGTAGTCCTGCCTCCGCTACTCTGTGTCACTATTGCAGGTCTTTAGGCAACCAGTGTTGACTCGAGCACATGTGTTTTGCTTCACTTCTATCTTTTGCTTCACTGATGGGGTAGCATCAGTAACTCCATGTTGTCGTCATGATGAGATTGGTTGACTGGCACTTTGAGAGTATTTGATAGGTAAGAGCAGTGCTGATCTAAATCAGGGTTCCCTGCATCAGGGAAAATGACAATATGAGCTAAAATCAGGGGAAATGAAAATAGGAGTTAAATTCAGGGAATTTCGTTATTTTTTTGGAAAATCAGGAAAAACTAATTGAATTTATTTTTCATTTTTTTAATATCAATTTTACACTTATCTAAAGAAACTAAAAAAAAATTTCGCTCGCTCAAACAATGTAGAAATGTATACAATACTGTATGTGTTTCTGTAATTATATAGCATTATCTGTTGGTAATTTCTTTTTTATTCCTTTGGGAAACCTAATATGCACTTATTTAGACTTAGTATATATGAATATCAGGGGAAATCGGAGGAAATTCAGGGAGAAATCAGGGAATTTGATTCTGAAAAAAGCGGGGGAACCCTGATGAATTATTTCTAGATGTGTTCTCGCATTTCTATAACACGTTCTGCCTTGACCGTATGTCTATGTGAATGTCCGTCCGTCCGTCACCCTTGTGTTCAAAGTCGATTTTCTTAGAAATTGAAGATTTTATTTCAGAAGGACGTAGTCTAAGGGTAAGGCGTCTGTCTCCTAATTAAAAGATTACGGGTTTCAGACCCGTCAATTCTGATAAAGTATCCTTTCTATTTTCACTGAATATTACACTACATATAGTAGTATAGCATTTAACAATACTGGAAAATATTTTACGTTTAGATTTCTAAACAGTTGAAGCATCTTCGCAACGCTATAAGTTGGGTTTTCTGTCGGGAGGAAGGGAAGTAGGGAACGAGAACGCTTTATTGGACTTACCGGTCCTTGTTTATGAAAGGCTATCCTATTTCTCATCTGTTCTGTCTGTCCGTGTGTGCTCAGGGTTTCGTGCCGGCAGCCTACGTGAAGAAAGTGGACGCCCCCATGACGGACAGCCAAGCTAACTTGGCCGAACAGATGACCGTGGCTTCGCAGCAGAAAGCCTTGGAAGAGCACTACGACTACCTGTTCAAGCTGGGCTCCGAGCGTCGGGAGCGACTCAAGGATTCGGTCCAGGCCTACCAGCTGGTGCGCGAGGCGAACGACCTCCATCAGTGGGTGGTGGAGAAGGAGTTGGTAGCCGTCACGGAGACCATCGTGCCCGGCCACTTGGAAGAGGTGGAGTGCGAGAAGAAGAAGGTGGACGAGTTGATGTCGGAACAGAAGGAGAAGGAGGTCAAGATTGGCGAGTTGAAGGCGAAGGCGGACAAGCTGCGCCGCGGGGGGCAGACGGAGGCGGTGGAGAAGATCGAGGGGATCATCATGCAACTGCAGAAGAAGTACGAACAGTTGGAGGAGGTAACCACCCAGAAGGTGAAGAGCCTGGAGGACTCCCACGCTGTCCAGCGCTATCATCGCGAGTGCGACGAGACGAAGGAGTGGATCGAAGAGAAGGACAACATGGTGACCACCGACGACGTGGGGCGCGATCTCACTTCCGTTCAACGCCTGATTCGCAAGCACGAGGCCCTCGAACGCGATCTGCTGGCCCTCGGCGAGCGCGTGAAGCAATTGGACGGGAAGGCGGCTGACCTAGTCCAGAGTCACCCGAACGAGGCCGAGGCGATCTGCCAGCATCAGGAGGAGATCAATGAAATGTGGAACAATCTGACTGCCAAAGCCGACAAGCGCAAGGCCAAGCTGCTCGATTCACTCGATTTGCAGCGCTTCCTCGCGGATTATAGGTGTGTACCGCCACCGGGACGTCATGTTGATAATCAACAGCGCTAATTGGGCTTACTTCCGATAGCTAATCTTGCCTATACTTTGTGACAACTCTCTTTACACTCACCAAACTTCTCTGCTCCTGGATTTTCTTCAGATGTCGAAGATTTGCGCAAGTAGGGGTCCACGCTTCTGTCCGGATGTTTTGGATTTTTCCTTCTGGATGCAGGATTGGGGCGCTACGACTTTCTTAACCTTGAGCCCATCTTTCTCTGAGGAATCTAGACTGCGGGACATCTTTATTGACTAGCTCGTCCGACTTCTCATTGTTAGGTATACCGTAGTGTGCCGGTGGCCACTGGAATCGTACAATTCAGTTTAACCGAGTGAGTTCGTGGAGGTTGCTGTCCGCATTCTTTGTCATGTTTCTGCGGTCCATTTCATACTTTGTGAATGCCTGCCTTCGACTCGGTGTGCCGCTACTCCTGATTTGTTCTATTACTTCGCACCGTCCAGGCCTCACATGGGTCATAAACATCCGCTTACCATATTGACTTATATGGCTAGTCCAGATTAGGCGACGCAAAACTTGTGGAAGGGAGTTGCCTACGCCCGTGTTGTTCACTGATCCTTACTAACGTAATTTCTTCACGACGTACCACGTTTCCGCATAAAGGTGACATCGAACGACTTGAGGAATAAACCAGAAAGACAGAGAAATGGCTGGTTGTAGTTGCGTTTTACTTCAGTGTTCTGATCTAGCTAGCTCAAGCGGATTGCCTTGGGGTCTGGGTAAGAAATAGAAGAAGCAGCAGCTTTCGTCGCCCGCTGATGTGACTCATAACTCTTAAGAGAGTCTGCCGCTACACCAGTAGCTCTTTCCCTGAATTTTGAGATCAAAACCGGTTTAGCGGGCAGTGAGCCACACCAAATCAATTATAACACAACCTCTTCTTCCGTGGGAGGCCTACAAATTCCCTAGTGATTTGTTTAACTTTTGGGGGGTATAATAGTCTCGCTGATATTCCTGGTGAATGGGACGCGTGAGATAAAAAGAAAATAGTTCTGATGATTGAGGGAGAAAGTAATGATAAACTTTGTCTCCTTCGCCACCTACAGGGATCTTCTCTCATGGGTCAACACTATGAACGCCCTGGTTTCGTCTGATGAAATGGCCAAGGATGTGACTGGCGCCGAGGCCCTTCTGGAAAGGCATAAGGTGAGTCGGTCGCTTTGTTCAGTTGATTGTACGTACTGTTTCTTGTAAAGCAACGACCGTCTGTTCTGCTACAAAACTGTTATTGTTATACAGGATCTAGCGATAGAATTGACGCGTCGTTATGAAGGCGATACTCCGGCCAGTACGCCGTCAACGGAGGTACTCACTCCACCAGCTCGCCATTCAAGCCATCATCCCCAGCCTCTCCCACTATCCCTACTTGTTTTGGCATGAACAGAAGTGCAGTGGGATTGATGATTTTGATTTGCTCTTGTCGTGCGTGTCTCAATAACACCCTGAGTTTTGTTGAGATGACATCTTGCATGGCGCAGACAGTAGAGTGTGTGTGTGTGACCTTTAAAAATCACGGTTTAAACAACTTCAAGAATTTTAGTCGCCAGTCGTCGACACAGGTCGATTGGAAAGTATTCAACGCGTCTCCGTTGTCTACGCGTTTCCCTAGTATATTGTCATGGGGTCAGTAACGTAGCTTAATGCCAATAGAAGAAACTACAAAACAGAATACAAAGCTTACGACTAAACCAGAGTAGGCACTATACTATACGTATTGATTTTCTTAAACAGGTAAATGTCTTAAAATGAATTCCCTTGGTTGGCGCTCTATGCTAAATAAGCCCGCGAGTTGCGGTCAAGGCTCTACCCAGTAATCGTAGCTGTTTGTCGACGACGATTTGGGAACCCTATTCCACTATCTATTAAGCGTTTAAGTTAACTATGGAACCCGGTTAAAAGGATCCAGAACCATTACGAGCCTTAGATGGGGAATCTGACACGTCGTTGGCAGTCTATTAGAATGTGCAGTGCTTAACAACTTACGATGCATGCGACGCTTCGAATAGAAATGTTTTGCACAAACTCCTCGCCGAAATTTCGAAATTGTAGGCACACTGCAATCCGAGAACAGTAAAGCAGCTCACTAGAGATACGTGCGTCTCTAGGAGTTTTTAATGGTTGACATAAATCACCGCGAACCCATTCCCGTCCTCATCGTTCGTGCAAACAAATGGGCCTGAGAATTGGCTCTCATATAAGTTATTCAGCAAAAATAGCATTTATTTTTCTTGATGAAATTTATTCAGTGCTTGCGGCCTGCTGATTGTTTTGTAAAAAAAACTATGACAGTGATTACCCCGGGGTCGCATCTATATTTCAGGAGCATCGCACGGAAATCGATGCCCGCGCTGGAACTTTCCAGGATTTCGAGGCGTTCGGCAAGGAACTTCTGAACAACAATCATTACGCCAGTGATGAGGTGAAGGAGAAGATGCACCATATCAACGAGGAACGCGAGAAACTGAACGAGTAAGTCGTAAAGTAACCATCGCTGTCTCTCACGCACACCACACGCATACACATTCTGTTTGCTCTTGTGCCCAGGGCTTGGCTGAAACGTCGGCAGCAGTTGGACGAATGCCTGGAACTGCAGCTGTTCCTGCGCGACTGCGAACAGGCGGAGGACTGGATGAAAATTCGGGAGCTTGCCCTATCCGGAGACGATGTGGACAACAAGACTGTGGACGCGCTGATCAAGAAGCACGAGGATTTCAACCGGGCTATCAACATGCAGGTAATGCGGGCAGTGCTTAGAGGCGAGTTGGAGAGAAGGACACGGTGCAGGGCGTGATGAAGGGCTCGTGAGAAGCCAGCACAAGGAGGAGGGACTGGGCTTTGGACCGAAAGTTGGAGAGATGTAGAAAGATTGAAATTTATTTGGCTGGTGATATAGTGGAAGGGGACGTGGTGACAGTTAGGAAGAAAGGGACGTGTTGACAGTTAGGAAGAAGTGGACGTGTTGACAGTTAGGAAGAAGTGGACGTGTTGACAGTTAGGAAGAAGTGGACGTGTTGACAGGTAGGAAGCAGGTGACGTGTTGACAGTTAGAAAGAAAGGGACGTGTTGACAGTTAGGAAGAAGTGGACGTGTTGACAGTTAGGAAGAAGTGGACGTGTTGATAGTTAGGAAGAAGCGGACGTGTTGACAGTTAGGAAGAAGTGGACGTGTTGACAGTTAGGAAGAAGGTGACGTGTTGACAGTTAGGAAGAAGGGGACGTGTTGACAGTTAGGAAGAAGGGGACGTGTTGACAGTTAGGAAGAAGGGGACTTGTTGTTGAAAGTTCGAAATTGAGTAAGAGTTACCCAGCGGATCAGACTGATGGAGATCCAAAGGAGAAAGGAAAGAGCGCAGGGGGGGGGGGTGCGCGAATGTCTGACCAGGCATCAGTTTAATGTAGTTGAGAAAGGGAGCGTTGGTCGAGAGTGTAGGTTTTGATTGCAGATAGCTGAACTTTGAGGGTTAAGGACTGTAGAAGCGACAGCGCCGGCCAAAGAAGAAGAGTTCCGGTATATTGGTTGCAATAAAATGGCCCCGACGAAGGCATTGGCAGGTCCCGTAGTACAAGTTTAATTAGAGCTGTCAAGTCAGTTCAGTTCAGATAATTTCGCCGCTCTGTTTCTCAAGACTTTGCCCTGTACCCCCTTGCAGGAGGAGAAGATCAAGTCTCTGAAGGAGTTCGCGGACAATCTGATCGATCAGGACCACTACGATAAGGGCGGGATCGGTGGAAAGCGGGACGAGGTGCTGGATCGTTGGTCCCACCTGAAGGAAAAGATGATCGCCAACCGGAAGGAGTTGGGCGATGTCCAAACCCTGCAGGCCTTTATTCGCGACGCCGACGAGATGGAGATTTGGATCAACGAGAAGCTCCAGACCACGATGGACGAGTCCTACAAAGACCCGACCAATGTCCAGGCCAAGCACCAGAAGCATCAGGCCTTCGAAGCTGAACTGGCCGCCAATGCAGAGCGTGTCCAGGCCATTCTGGCTGCCGGGCAGAAGTTGAAGGACAACGGTAAGCGGTCTTGCCAGTGTAACGATTGCAACATCGCCCGCGCGCGTGGTTCTGATGTTAGTGGCCCGATTTTGATTCTGTGTTGCCGATTATAAGAAATATGTTGCCTAACTAAATTAATAGTCCCACCAATGTAGCAACTGTGACATCGTCCCAAAGGTGTTTCTATGAAGGTACACCATTATTGATCAGAGCCCAGATAATAAATAAAATCGATAATTGTAGGAAGAACTTGAGTTTAAAAGATAAAACAACAAAACTCGATAGAAAAATCATTGTCACTCCCACGTGCACTTATGTTTATGGCTCGCAGGTTACTGCGAAACTTGCGAAGATTTTTGTCGACTGTATAGAGTAAACTGAATGCATATGTACAACGCCCACTGCGTAACCGGAAGACCTTTGTGCCCCTTGGTAGGTCAGTGCATGGGTCAGGAGGACGCCGTGGAGGAGCGGATCAACAAGCTGGCCGATCAGTGGGAGTATCTGGTGAACAAGTCGAAGGAGAAGTCGGAGAAGTTGCAGGAGGCCAACCGGCAGGCGGTGTATAACGCCGCTCTAAAAGACATGGACTTCTGGTTGGGCGAGGTGGAGAACGCGTTGTGTTCGCCCGACCACGGCAAGGACTCGGCTTCGGTGGACAGCCTAATGGCCAAACAGCAGGTGTTGGGCGCCGACATTGGGATCCACGAGGACCGACTGCGCGAGCTCAATGACCGGGCCGATGAGTTCATCGAGGCCGGAGCGTGGGACGCCGACGCCATCCGGGATCGCAAGCGCATCATTAACGAGCGCTACGAGAAGATCAAGACGCTGTCCGAGGGCCGCGCGGTCACCCTGGGCAAGTCGAAGCGCCTGCACGACTTCTACCGGAATCTGGACGACGAAGAGGCCTGGATTCGGGAGAAGAAAATCCTAGTCAGTTCCGACGACTACGGCCGCGACCTCATCGGGGTGCGCAATTTGCGCAAGAAGCACAAGCGACTGGAGACTGAGATCGCCGGACACGAGCCGGCCATTCGTGCGGTGGAGAAGCAGGGCCACGACCTGATGGCCGAGACACAGCTGGAGGACCCGGAGAATATCAAGAAACGACTCCATGTAAGTTGTTGCAATTTCCAGTCGAAGGGACGCGTCAGTGCCCCGACAACCAGGAGGAAAGAGGGGAAAATACTAGAAAATGCGAGAAGGCGGCTGCATAAGGACCCCCGTGTACGCTTGCTTGTTACCACGGATAGGAGCGTTCAAACTTCCTCTAACACTGGTTCAATCACGGTAGAGTAAGTAGTAGGTGTTTGTGGAGCTCCAGAATGCCGACCCTCACCCTAAGTTCTAATCCGTAGTTCGCATAGCGGTCCACCTGAGCCCAGTTGATGACGTGTTTTGTTCAGCTACAGTTCATTCAATAAATATGCCAAGGACAGACCTTTGATAAGAACTAATTCTTGTGCGATGTTTCAGGATCTGAACGAGGCCTGGGAAGAACTGCAACACCTCACTGCCAACCGTCGCCAGAAGTTGGAAGAGTCGTCGGCCTTCCACGACTTCGTGGACACTGTGGAGGAGGAGGAGTCGTGGATTCTGGAGAAGCAGCATCTGCTGAGCAGCACTGACTATGGGGATACTCTGGCCGCTGTCCAGGGCCTCATCAAGAAGCACGAAGCCTTCGAAACGGATATGAAGGTAGGGGAGTGGTTGGTTTGCGTTTCCCCTGTCCCCGCACGACCTAGAGCTCTTCATCTGGTCACTGTCCGATGTCGAGTGTAGAAATCGTGCCAGATTAAATACACAATGTGTAGCGGCTGTTCTTTCGCGGACCGAATACCCACCTCCAATGGACTCGGGTCCGATCAGTATAGCTATAGCTATGTGAAACAGACCTATTTTTGTCTTCTTTCTACTTCTCCAACACTCCTACACTTGGTCACATGCGGTAGGTTCCCGGTCACTACCAAGGGAAGCTCTTTTATCCCCACTCCCATGTGCTTTTCCTGCCAGTAGCGCTGGTCTGTTTAATCCCCATCATAGTCAATTTAGCATTAGAACATATATATACAGTACGTGTAGCTGTATTGTACTTTGTTCTGTATTGAATTAGCGTAATGTTGATTTCGTGAATACATTTCCATCTACCTAGGCACATTTAGAGCTCCCTCTTCGGGTGAAAATGGAAAAGCAATGAGGCTAGATGTGGCTGCTCTTAAACAGACTGATTTCCCTGTTGCGTGAAGTCATCTTCGATTTAGCACTAATGGTTTCTGCGAATAGTTTGGTGTTTTTATTAATTTTTTAAAAAACATTTAGATATGCTTACCCATGCCTAGTCATCTCCAGGTACACTTCCAAATCTGAAGGAAAAACTCTTTTGAGGAAATCTACGAAATAAAATGATTTTGAAACCTGCTCTGCGGCTAGAACGATCAATTTAGTCAAATGACGTTATACTGGTAATCAAAAACATCCCACCTGGAAGCGTGGTGAATCAATCAACGACTGGATCACTGCGAGGTCGAACTGGTAGTCAATAACCGTTGCATCAAATGCAAGCTGAAACCACCAGCTGTGCTAGTTGACTGGCTCGCTGTGACGTCGTGCTGGTAATCACTGGCGCTCCGTTTCCATTGCAGGTCCACGAGGAGAAGTGCGGCGAGATCTGTGCGGCCGGTGACAAGTTGATCGCCTCTGGCAACCACAAGAAGGATGCCATTGAGCAGCGCTGCGAGGGTCTGAAGGAGAAGATGGAGGTGCTGCGCAAGGCGGCGGAGAAGCGCAAAGCTTGCCTGGACGACAATTCGGCCTTCCTCCAGTTCATGTGGAAGACGGATGTGGTCGAGTCGTGGATTGCCGATCGGGAGACCCAGGTAGGCGCCGTAGTTAGTTGGTTCTCATCTTTCTTAGCAAATTCATCGACTTATTGTTACAATTAAAGGATTTTGTTCTTCGCAGGTTCGTAGCGACGATTTGGGCCGCGATTTGAGCAGCGTGCAGACCCTGCTCACCAAGCACGAGACGTTCGACACGGCTCTCGAGTCGTTCCGGACCGAGGGGATCCAGACCATAACGGCCCTACATGATCAGCTGATCGCGGCCAAACACGCCCAGAGTCCGGCCATCGAAAAGAGGCAAGTTGAATAGGGAGATAGGTAGAGGGACCGGAGAAACGTGTATGAGTTCGATTTCCCCATGCACGACCTAGAGCTCCACATCTGGTCACTATCCGATGTTGAGTGTAGAAATCGTGCTAGATTGTGTCGTGGCTGTTCTTTCGCGGACCGATTTCCCGCCTCCAATGGACTCGGATCCGATCAGTACAGCTATAATAAATGAAGCATCGACGTGTTTTGCTTTGACCTCTTTTTGTCTTGCTACCTCCCCGACGCTTCACTCTGAATCAGTTTCTCTCTTTACCTGCACTGGGTCCCCTGGTACTAGCAAGTGATGCCTTCTCTGCCATATTGTATATATTATAGAAAGTGTTTTCCCGTTTGCTTAACCCAGCCAGTGTATTTAATCCACAGCGTAGTCAATTTAGACCTAGGAGACAAACAAGAGTGAAAATCAGAGCGTTCGGTTGTTGCAATTTCCAGCCAAGGGGGTGCGTTAGCACCCCAATCTCCGGGAGGAGAGAGACTGTAGGTGATCTGAGTAAATGCAACACTTTGCCTGCCGGAGCAGGACACCCCGCCACCAGAAGACGGCTTGGTTTCGCTTGACATGTGCCGGCAATCTGCAACTATTCATATATTGCTCCTAGCGATGTCATGATTATACTCCAGTATAATGATTGACATCCTTTACTTGCTTTTTTGGTTTTGTAACAGACACTGATTATAGTTTCTTTAGATATTCATGATGATTTGTCTAAACGCTAGAAATGTTAGAAATTTTATTAGTGGCGCGACGTCATATTTGGTAATCAATAGCTAGGTGTGTTATCAGTATCGCGAGTGATCAGAGGTTACTGTGGGCGGCGTGACCTGATTTGTGAAACTACGCTTTACAATTAAGAATCCGTTCTCTGATACACAGACCCCTACTGGCATGTATTTACCTTGTGCACCCTTGGATCCCTCTGACTCTCCAGATACAAGTCTCTGATGGAACGCTGGGAGCGCCTCCGTCGTGAGTCAGACCGACGCAAGGAGCACCTGCTCCAACTGCAGGAACGCTATCGCAAGGTGGAGGAGCTCTACCTGGCATTCGCCAAGAAAGCCTCCGCTTTCAACTCGTGGTTCGAGAACGCCGAAGAGGACCTGACCGATCCGGTCCGGTGCAACTCCCTGGACGAGATTCGAGCGCTGCGCGAGGCCCACGAGCAGTTCAAGTCTTCCCTGAAGGCCGCCGAGGCTGACTTCAAGGTGATTCCTCCTCCAGCGTTGTAGAACTCTGATTCTCCACTTTTCTCCACCTGGAAATTGTACATGACTAATCCAGGAAAGCCACTAAGGCGAGGGCAATGCATATTTCTGTGCTTCTAGACCCAGCATTCACGGCTTTCGTCTTTGAAAATGGCACTCGCCCAATTGAGTTTATTTTCAGTTTCCAATTTAAGACTAAGACTAAAACCGCTGCTTTAAATTCAGTCATTCTGTGGTATCAGATCAGCCGCGTTCTGTCAGCAGCACCATCACTAATCCTTGTTATATACCGTGTGGTTCAGGTTCTCGAACAGTTGGATCGCGAGATCCAAAGCTACGGGGTCGGTATCAACCCGTACACCTGGTTTACCATGGACACGCTGGAGGAGACGTGGGGCAATTTGCAGAGAATCATTGGCGAGCGGGATCGGGAGTTGCGGAAGGAGACGGTGCGGCAGGAGGAGAACGACGCCCTGCGGCGAGAGTTTGCCGGGGTTGCCAACACCTTTCACTCGTGGCTCACTCAGACCCGCAGCGCCATGATGGAGGGCAGCGGTTCGTTGGAGGACCAGCTGGAGGCGGTGCGGGCCAAGTCGAGCGACGTACGCAACCGCAAGAACGACTTGAAACAGATCGAGGAGTTGGGCGCTCGGATGGAGGTGCGCCTCATTCTGGACAATCGCTACACAGAGCACAGCACAGTAAGTAGCAGGGGACAGCAGAATGCTAGAACATTACGCCCGAATCAATAGTAGCAAAGGCTGGATTATGGACCATTACGTCTGAATCAGTAGTAGCAGACTGGATTGTAGACCATTACGACCTCCGAATCAGTATTAGAAAAAGGCAGGATTCTAGACCATTACGTCTAAATCAATGATAGGAAAAGGCTGGATTGTAAACCATCACGTCCGAATCAGTATTAGAAAAAGGCAGGATTCTAGACCATTACGTCCGAATCAATGATAGGAATAGGCTGGATTGTAGACCATCATGTCCGAATCAGTATTAGAAAAAGGCTGGATTGTAGACCATCACGTCCGAATCAGTATTAGAAAAAGGCAGGATTCTAGACCATCACGTCCGAATCAGTATTAGAAAAAGGTAGGATTCTAGACCATCACGTCCGAATCAATGATAGGAAAAGGCTGGATTGTAGACCATCACGTCCGAATCAATAATAGGACAAAGCTGGATTCTAGACCATCACGTGCGAATCAGTATTAGAAAAGGGCAGGATTCTAGACCATTACGTCCGAATCAATGATAGGAAAAGGCTGGATTGTAGACTATCACGACAGAATCAATGATAGAAAAAGGCAGAATTCTCGAGCATTTTTCACCCGAATCAGTACTAGGAAAAGTAAGATTCTCTACCATTTACGTTTAAATCAGTAGTAAAAATGATTCTAGAGCATTTTATGCGTCAGAATCGGCAGTCCATAAAAGTAAGATTCTACACCACATTTTACTGAGTTTATTACCTAAGTCACGTGGGAGGAAGATGAAAATAAGTAGGTGTTGCCATGTGACGGTTTATTAACTTGTTAGTGTGTGTGCGCGCGTGTAGGTGGGCCTGAGTCAAGCCTGGGACCAGTTGGACCAGCTGTCGATGCGAATGCAGCACAACCTGGAGCAGCAGATCCAGGCTAGGAACGTGAGCGGAGTGAGCGAGGAGGCGTTGCGCGAGTTCTCCATGATGTTCAAACACTTCGACAAAGACAAGTCGGGCAAGTTGGACCATCGCGAGTTCAAATCCTGTCTGCGCGCCCTCGGCTACGATCTGCCCTTCACCGAGGAGGGCCAGGTGGACGCGGAGTTCGAGACCATCCTCAGTACGGTGGACCCGAATCGGGACGGCTACGTGACTCTGCAGGAGTTCATGGCGTTCATGATCAGCCGTGAGACGGAGAACGTCCAGTCCAGACACGAGGTGGAGGAGGCCTTCCGGGCCCTGACCAAGGAGGGACGCGCCTACATCACCAAGGACGAGATCTACGCCGTAAGTGGCCTGACGACTTGTGGTTAGTGAGGAGGGTCAGGGTTAAAATCAGAGCTCAAGACTAAACTAGGAAAACAAATAATTGAATATGACTCTGTAGGAACGCGTCAGGCAAAGGCGCTTTATTCGGTTACAATAGTGTGTCTGATCAATTTAATATACAAGTGCTAACGTAGACAGCACGGGGTAGAAAGATGTATTTTACACATATAAATCGGATTACGCGGTATAGCTTTTTGAAACTAAAAGCGACATAAGCTGATTTAATATGGTTGACTAGCGATCACCACAGGAGCTGGCCTTGTGTGGCAAAAATGCATTAGAAATGCGGAGTATTGATTTTTTAAAGCCGCGCGCAATTTAAAAACGCCTATCTCGCAATATATTTTGCCACACAACTGGCGGCTTCTATTACGACACATGCAAATGGTGGCGTGTCAGTTCTAGATATTAAAAACAAATCCGATTTCTAAGAATTTACCACATAAAATGTCTATTGATGGACTATTTGTGTGTGTGTGTGTGTGTGTGTGTGTGTTGGAACAGAACCTGTCGAAGGACCAGGCCCAGTACTGCATCCACAACATGCCTCCCTACTACGACTCCTCCGGACACCAAGTCGCTGACGCCTACGACTACCAGGCCTTCACCAAGCAACTCTTCCAGAATTGATGATGGCCGATGGATTAGCTCTGTGTCTGACCCCTTTCCTTTTCCTGCATTCACCTTTGAACAACCTTCATTCCTACACTCCCTAGCTGTGGCCTCCCTCACTGTTGTCCCAACCGCCTTCGGTGTATGTGATGAGTGCGTGGTTTTCAGTTGTTTTGGAATTATGTTGTCTGTCTGTGACGCACGAGCAAGGACCAAGAAATCTTAGGTTAGCTTTTCCAAGTTCTTTTTTAAAATTTCCATTTTTTTGTGGTACCGTATTTCACCTGCCTTTCTTGACAATTTACTCTTTCCTAGCCAACTATATTCACTACTATTCACCACTGGTACACAAAAACGTAATTTACTACTGCCTTTTGAGTGGAGCTGTGTTGGATGGCTGTTTTGTTCGGTCGGTTATTTTTGTGAGAGGACATTTAGATGTCTTTTGTGACTGCGGTCTATGGTATAGCTTTAATGAATTATTACCAATAAATCAGTGTTTCATCCCCAGATAATGCGCCTTGTCTTGTTGTGTTGTGGTGTCCAATAAAGTGATGAAGAGCAACTGTTTTATTGACTTTATTGAGTCCTTATAATCAAACTCCTTGGATGAAGTTAGTTGGCGGAATTCGGGAAGAAGCGCTAATCAGAGTGGTCGATCGTTACGAATAGAACTAAATTGTGTTCATTTCCTGCAATATAAACTAGTTCATGTCGCATAACGTTTGAATCTAACCTTGAGCAATACTTGTATATCTCACTTGAATAAATGAAAAGGAAATAAAATGAAAGAAAGTTAATGTTCAACAAAATATCCAACAACAGATCACTGGTTTCGGTGTTATTAATATCGTGAAATTTTCTGAAAACCCACTCTTTGAATGGCTGGACACAACACGAGCTATGCGTTGATTAATTTTCATCCATATGGGTGCCAAAGGTTCCGTTTTTATGGTATTTTAGTCCCCATTTTAAGACTACCAAATTTTTCGTCATTTGTACCTCCTCTGTGTGCGATCTCAATGAAAAGTTAAGGAGGGAACGAACACCTCAAGCCTTATTGAATTTACCACTGACTAATTACATTCCATTCCCATTTATTGACGAATTTGTTCACTTATAATGCAGAATATGGAATTTTTGTTCTTCTGTAGGCGATTGCTGCAATGCTGCAGAATAACATTTTTAGGACTAAATAGAATCTGACTGCGATTTTTCGAGATTTTTGTTATGTTGATTGAGGGTGGCGAGTAGCTCTTCGGTGGACGATTGTGTTTGCATCCGTGTAAGGCGTGGGTATACTACGGCAAAAGAAATACATTTGCGAAATTATAAGACAATAAGCTTTCATTTCCAGGCCATTCGCGCGGCCCTCACGAGTGGACGGTTGGGCACAGAAACCTGTCCGTTCTCATCCATAACAGAGTTCTTTCAGTTACTCCTTAAATCGGGGCCATCCCTCCCCACTTCTAATGTCCACTCTATCTAGTACTCCCTCTGCGCCTTAACGGCGGTGTGGGTGTCACTGTGAACCTCCAATTGATCACGGGGCACTCATCCATGCATGGCAATGACAAAGCCGACATAAAGCCTGTGTCTCCTCCGCTGCCAGTGCCCCAATCGACTTCCTGATTCCCAATGTTTCTTCTGGCGATGAGCTTCTTCTTCCCATTGCGAGCTTTCGCGCCTTCGTTGCAACGGGCACTCTACCCTTCTTGCGTCTAATTACCTCCATCGGTTTGGTCAGTTCGTTTCCGCCTCTTGCCCTTCCTGCGGCGAAGGCCAGCATGATCTTTCTCATTTTCTCTCCCGTCCCTCATCTTCAGGCCTCCACCTCGCCATCTTTGGTGAGCCTCCTTGACCTGTCGAGACGTTCGTGGGGTGTTGCCGGGCCTCGGCGGCCTCGCGCTGCCCACATCCTCCGGAAGAGGCCGGGTATTTCATGCCAACAATTACGTGTAAAGAATAATAAATAATCCAGCACAGATAAGCTGGAGACCTCTAAATTATACCATTGCAAATAACGATGCTTCACTTTTCCGGATACTTTTTAACTAGTAAACGTCACGTTCACTCCAATTCAACTGCGTGGTTTGGCCGATTTGTACTCGTGGAGTCTGGAAGGCATTCTGGTTGGAACGCGCAGTATGTGTACTGTATAGTGATCGAGGAGGCAGTGATGTTTATAGAAACCTCGGTTGCAACTGCGCAATAAGACTTTTTATGGCAGCTATCCTGAAATGGGGTGTAACTGCGGAAATGATTAAAATGGCTGGTAGTTAGGGATACGTTTATCAAAGGATACCCCCAATGGTTTTAGGAATACTCACCGTTTTATATACTGTACTAGCAGTCGTGGGTACCCGCGTTGCTGGGTACATGCCTAACCGTAACCCTGCCCTAGTCTTAACTTAACAAAAAATATAGCCAATACATACTACAGCTGCCAGATTCCATTTCGACT